>NC_069463.1:31939093-31984093 GCF_026875155.1 Cherax quadricarinatus
ATATTTTATATAATAATATATAATTTTTAAATTATATATATATATATATTTATTATAATATATATATATATGTTTATATATTGATATATATGTATAATTATATATATAATATATAATATATATATAATTATTATATATCTATATATGTATATATATTAAAATTTATTATTCTTATAAAAGAGATTACAAACATTGTTTAATAAAGCTCTTTTTAGTTGGTTGGGAAAAAATGCTTTTATTTACATGAAATAATTGATTTTAAAAAGAAAATTCTTTCCCTCGGATCAAGAGCTTTCCTCAGCAAAAAGGGAAAAAGTCCCAAAGGAAGAGGAGTAATTTCCCCACATTAATAATTATGTGAAAAAAGCAAAGGAAAAAAGCAGAGCAGTGGGCCTAGATGGAAACCCAGGTTTTCCCCCACACAATGTTTCCCCTAAAGAATACGAACATAATTAAAACAGAGAGTAAGCACATGTGCAACTCTGGGTATCTTATTGTAACGTTTCGCCACCAGTGGCTTTTTCAATCAAATTTAGGCTAACTTGAAGACGTGAACAGTACAGAAGATGAGGTAAACAGCCCCTAACCCTAGGAGTGGGTGCGAACAGCACCTGTCGGGAGATTCGGGGAAAGCAGAAAAAGAACCTGGCGCTTATATAGTGACGTGGGGCAGACGAGGGCAAAATTCAGGTAGGGGGGTTCCCCCAGTGGAAGTGGGGTCCTTCCCAAAGAGAGGGTTGTGTAGTAGAGTTTCGTGAAGGTTTGTACATGTCCTCAGATTAAGTTTCCATGATTTGCAGGTTGACAAGTTTTTACGAATGGTAATAATACCGAAAAGATGAGAGGACCATGTGCAACATCGGGGTATCTTTATTGATAGCGTTTCGCATCCATTTGCTTTATCAATACAAATTCTAGGACATAAACTTGAAGACAGTAGAACTATTACAGAAGATGAGGTAATCAGTCCCTCAACTAGGAGTAGTCGAACAGCACCATAGTCGTGGAGATTCTGAAGCAAGAAGAAAGAATCTGACGCTTATATATAACGTCAGGTGAAGCAACAGGCAAATTCATGGTAGGCGGGATTCCCCTGGAAGTAGGTCCTTCCCAAAGAGTTTGGGTTGTAGTAGTATTTTTGTCGTGAATTTATGTACATTCTCAGAATTAAGATTCATGATGTTGCGTGTCTGACAAGATTGTGTACGAATGGTAATAATACCGAAAGAGGGAAGTAAACACATGTGAAAACATTTGGGTATCTTTATTGTAAAACGTTTCCCCATCCAGTGGCTTCACATTACAATATCTTTGGGACATAACTTGAAGACAGTAGAACTAGTACTGAAGATGAGGAATTTCAGTCCTCAACCTAGGAGTGGTGCGAACAGCACCAAAAGTCGTGGAGATTCTACTTCCACGGGGAATCCCGCTACAGGAATTTGCCTCGTCTGCTTCACCTGACGTTCTATATAAGCGCCAGGTTCTTTTTCTGCATCAGAATCTCCACGACTTGGTTTGCTCTTTGCACCTACTCCTGGGTTGAGGGACTGATTACCTCATTTCCCTGTACATAGTTCTACTGTCTTAATTTAAGTCCTAGAATTTGTATTGATAAAGCCACTGGATGGCGAAACGTCTACAAAAAAGATACCCAGATGTTGCACATGTGTCTTACTCTATCTTGTCGGTATTATATACCATTCGTACACAACTTGTCAGACCCCCTGCAAATCAGGGGAATTTTTAAATTCTGAGGGACATGTCCCATAACTTCACGACAACTATAACTACTAACCCATCTCTTTGGGAAGACCTACTTCCACTGGGGAACCCCGCCTACGTAAATTTTGCCCTTCGTCTGCTTCACTTGACCGACTATATAACGCCGGGATTCTTTCTTCTGCTTCAAAATCCCACGACTATGTGCTGTTCGCACCTACTCCTAGGTTGAGGGACTGATTACCTCATCTTCTGTACATAGTTCTACTGTCTTCAAGTTATGTCCTAGAATTTGTATTGATAAAGCCACTGGATGGCGAAACGTCTACAATAAAGATACCCAGATGTTGCACATGTGTCTTACTCTCATCTTGTCGGTATTATATACCATTCGTACACATAATTAAAACAACTTACTCCAGTGTCAGAGTCATTACGCTTCTCATTGTTGCTGACAGTTTTTGATATGAGTGTTTGACTGATAGGTAGGTAGGTGGATAGCAAGTTAGGTAGCTAGCTAGGAAGTTAGGTAGGTAGTTATGTAAGTTGGTAGGTAGAGTGGAAGGTACGTAGGTAGCTTGGAAGATAGACAGGTAGTCAGGAAGGTTGGTAGGTTAGTAGGTAGGTAGTCAGGAGGGTTGGTAGGTAAGTAGGTAGGTTAGTAGGTAGGTAGTCAAGTAGGTAGGTAGGTTAGTAGGTAGGTTGGTAGGTAGTCAGGTAGATAGGGGGTCAGGTATATAGATAAGTTAGTAGGTAATTAAGTAGGTAGGCAGGGTGAAGAATAGGAGAATCATTGTAATTCTTGCAAGTCTTGTAAGTCACCAACACCTCTTCAAGTATCCTGTCCTATTCGACTGTTAAATTTTGCCGGGCTCTTTGCCAGTTCAACTTGCAACTGCTGTGGGTGCTGCAAGGGTGATCGAAACTAGGACCTTGGTAGCTTTAAAAAGAGATTGGACAAATATATAAGTGGGAGGGCTGGGTTTGATTGGGGTCAATTCGGCACGGGAGTAAATTCTTGTGTCTCTTAGGGAGGGGTGGTTTTGATAAGGACCTGCCTTGTAAGGGTCTCTGCAGGTTCCCCCATTCTTATGTTCAATGTCAAATACATAAAGTATTAAACATTTCTAAACATCTCAAAAAGTACATCTAAATGATGCCTTTTATTTTACACAGTACAAAAATATTACCTTATTAAAAGTAAAGCGGGAAAAATCTATGTAAATATATTTAGTAACTAAACAATGAGCCTAAAAGCTTAAACCAACCACAGTGATGATGATGAGTAGTGAAGATACACTGTGATGATAGTGATGTGTAGTGAAGATACACTGTGGTGATGTTAGTGATGTGTAGTGAAGATACACTGTGGTGATGTTAGTGATGTGTAGTGAAGATACACTGTGGTGATGTTAGTGATGTGTAGTGACGAACTCTGATGGTGTCACCACTAAAAATACCTTCACTACAAGTGTCACCACTACAAATACTACAACTACAATATCACCACTACAAATACCACTAATACAAGTATCACCACTGCAAATACCCCCACTACAAATATCACTAATATAAGTATATCACTAAAACAAGCATCGCAACTACATATATCAACACTGCAAGTATCAACACTGCAAGTATCAACACTTGCAAAGTATCGAACTGAAGTATTCAAACATGCAAGTTTCAACACTGCAAGTATCAACACTGCAAGTATCAACACTGCAAGTATCAACACTGCAAGTATCAACACTACAAATATCAACACTACAAATATCAACACTACAAATATCAGTACTTCCAGTACTCACCACTGTAACACCACTGTCAGACCACAATGAAGATTACATCATTACAAGTTGGTTAAAACAATACAAGTATCATTACTACAGTTAACACTACTGCAGTGCCACCACTTACAAGTGCCACACTACAGTGTCACCACTACAAGTGCCCAACTACAAGTGCCACCATACAAGTACCACCTCTAAATGTGCCACACTACAAGTGCCACCATCACAAGTGCCACCACTTCAAGTGCCACCCACTACATGTGCAACCACTACAAGTGTCACACTTCAAGTGCCACCACTACAAGTACCACCTCTACATGTACCACCACTATAACGTACCACCACTCAAGTACACCACTACAAGTTACCACCACTACAAGTACCACCACTAACAAGTACCACCACTACAAGTACCACCACTACAAGTACCACCTCTACAAGTACCACCACTACAAGTACCACCACTACAAGTACCACCATACAAGTACACACTACAAGTGCCACCTCTACAAAGTTACCACCACTACAAGTACTACCAACTACAAAGTACCACCACTACCAAAGTGCAAACCACTTCAGTACCACCACTAACAAGGTGCCACATACAAGTACCACCACTACAAGTACAACCACCTACAAGTACCACCACTACAAGTGCCACCACTACAAGCTGACAATCCACTACAAGTACACCACTACAAGTTTCACCACTACCAAGTGCCACCACTACAGTACCAACCACGACCAAGTTTACACACTACAAGTGCCCACCACTACAAGTACCACCACTACAAGTACCACACTATACGTGCCAACACATACAGAGTACACCACCACTACAATGTACACAACATCAAGTGCCACCACTACAAGTACCACCCACTACAAGTGCCACCCTACAAGTGACACCACTTCATGTGCCACCACTAACATGTACCACCACCTAAATGTGCCACACTACAAGTGCCACCAATAACAAGTGCCACCATACAAGTGCCTACAATACAAGTGCCCACCACTACATAGTACCACCATTTAAAGTGCCACCACTTCTAGTTCCAACACTTATAGTGCCTAACACTACAAGTTGCCAACCCACTACAAGTGCCACCACTAAAAGTGCCACCCACTTCAAGTACAACCACTACAAGTACACCACTAACAAGTGCAACCCACTACAAAGTAGTCGACCACCACTACAAGTACCACCACTACAAGTGCCACCTCTTACAAAGTGCACACCACTACAAGTACCACCCACTACAAGTGCCACAACTACCAGTCGACTCCATACAATTGCCACCACTACAAGTACCACCATCTACATGTGCCACCACTACAAGTAACCACCTCTACAAGTGCCACCACTACAAGTGCACCACTACAAGTACCACCACTAGCAAGTACCACCACTACAAGTGCCACCACTACAAGTAACACCACTTCAAGTGCTCACCACCTACAAAAGTGCCTCAAATACAAGTGCCACCAACCAACTACAAGTACCACCACTACAAGTGCCACCCCACTACCAAGTGCCAACACTACAAGTACACCAATACAAGTACCACCACTACAAGTGCCACACCACCATACAAGTGCCACCACTAAGTACCAAAATACAGTGCCCACCACTACAAGAACCACCACTACATAGATACACCACTACAAGTACCTAACACTACACAGTTCCAACACTAAACAGTAGCCACCACTACCATGTACCACTTCACAAGTGCCACCACCACAAGTGCCACCAATACAAGTGCCACCAATACAAGTACCACCACTACAAGTACACCACCACTACATGTACCACCACTAACAGTGCCATCCACTACAAGTACCACCACTACAAGTGGGCCACACTACATGTAACACCACTACAAGTGCCCCACATCTACAAGTACCACCCACTACTAAGTGGACCACCACTACAAGTGGCCTCCATACAAGTGCCACCACTACAAGTACCACCATACAAGTGCCACCACTACAAGTGCCACCAAATACAAGTACCACAAGACAAGTACCACACACATACAAGTGCCACCACTACAAGTGCCACCACTACAAGTGCCACCACCTACAAGTGCCACCACTACAAGTGCCACCACTACACAGTGCCACACACTTACAAGTACCACAACTACAAGTACCACCACACAAGTACCCCATACAAGTACACCACTACAAGTGCCACACAAAACAAGTGCCACCAATCAAGTGCACCACTACAAGTGCCACCCACTACAAGTGCCACCACTACAAGTGCCCACCCCTACAAGAGCCCACCACTACAACGTGACCACCTACAAGTACCACAAATACAAGTTACCACCAACAAGTACCACCATACAAGTACCACCACTACAAGTTGCAACCACTAAAGTGACACCCACTTAAAGCTATGCCCACCACTAACTAAAAGTGCCACCCACTACAAGTACCACCTATACAAGTACCACCAATACAATACCACCATACAAGTGCCAACAATACAAGTTCCACCAACAAGTACCACCACTACAAGTACCACCCACTACATGTCCCCACTACAAGTGCCAACCACTACAAGTACCACCACTACATGTACCACCACTCAAGTGCCCCACCACTACAAGATGCCACCATAAAGTACCACCACTACAAGACAACCACTACAAGTGCCACCACTACAAAAGTACCCACCACTACAAGTACCACCACATACAAGTTGCCACCAAACAAGTGCCTACACTACAAGTGCCACCACTACAAAGTACCACACACTATAATTATCACCACGACAAAATAAACACTACAGTTTTCCACTACAGCTACCCACTACTTCAAATATTATCACTGCAATCTTCAACACTGTAAGTACCTCATTCCCTACAAGTTATCTCCCTTCCATTACCACTACTGACAAGTACTCCATTACACGTCTCACTTTACTACGAATATTAACACTACATGAGAAATACTTCCTAACACCAACACTAAAATTCTCACCACTGCAACACATCATCTCTACAAGTATCAACTCTAAAGAATCACTTAATACGAGTACCACTACTACAAGAAATTATCAAAACATGTATCACAACACACTACGAGTACCACAACCTCAAGTTCACCTGTACAAGTATCAGTACTTCCATTACCACGCTACAATGAATCACACTACAAGTTCAGTTACTTCCAGTTCCACGTAACCTCGTATAACCGCTACAAATGTCACCACCACGACAGACTCGATACTTTCACGGTACCACAAGCTTCAATGTCACCACTACAAATATAGTTTTTTCAATACACATACACTACAAGTATCAAATCTTCAAGATATTAATTATTTGTGTACACCATTACATGCATAAAAATACAATGTTTCAGTACTCACAGTATAACCAGTATACCAGTATGGACAAGTATCAAAGTATACAGCGCTATCATCAAGTACAAATGTTAAACTACAAATAACACCACTAACATATATCACCTATACATAAGCATCAACTATACGTGAGCTACCTCACCTCCACTAAAAGTATAACAACTACAAATATCACACTACCCTTTAAACCTGTCTACGTAATAATACTACTACTACTACTACTACAATTCTCACTACTAATACTACTACTAATCTATCGATAATATCTACCACACACTCATTCAAAACAATACCACCATCAAAACCACGTATTCTTGATCTCCACTACATTCAATTCATCCTACTATCTCACTACTTACGTAAACACTACATTCTTCTAATTTAGGACTTACATAACACACACAATTTTTTGTTATGTTTATCCTTATACTCCTACCACAAATGTAAGTCCTTTTCTTCTACTTAATTATACATTACATTAATCATCAACACCCTAATATCTTAATCACGACTTTGTATGCCAACTCTCACTACAACGGAATCATTACCAACTACTACCAAAAACCATTATCACACCATTATATCATCACTTACTCTCATCACACTGCTTCACCAGCTGTGTAAGCTAGTGCACGAGCATGGTGGATCAGCGTGCCCAAGGCGGTCATTGTTTTTCCCAATCCCTGAGGGATGAGACGTTCGGTAATATAAGGTTGGCAGGAAGCCTCAGTTTGAGCGTGAGAGGTAGGTATTTTGTCTTGATAATATTCCCAGCTGCTTATTGTCTCTGAAAATGGATTCATAGTTTGAAAAAGGAAATTGTTATATAGTGATCACTGTATCAAAGATTATAAAACTTTATGTATGAAAACAGTGCTCGTGGACCTTAAGAACTTCTATGAGGTTTTTGTACGCATACGGAGGATGTGGACTGGAAAATATCCTACTTCGACTAGTGGATTGGTACCACCTATGACCCAGCCTCCGCCTGCCATCACCTCACCATCAATGGCAGTATATAAGCCTCGTACTACGGCCCTATGCTGTACAGTGAAGACAGACTTCTGGCCTCTTGACTCTCGCCCTGGAGGTCATAGCAAGCTCTCCTTACTTACTCTGCTCCCTACCGATCCCCGTTGGGGAGGGGAACCTTTACCAGCGTCGTCTTCACCTTGACTTACTCGAGGCTACGCAAAATCGTGTAAAGATCAAAGCAAAAAAAAGTCGGTTACGTTGATGATTCAACGAAGATTGGCTCTTGCAACTGTTGTTCAGGGAGCACTGCAAATTAAATTTATCACCCATTTTGTACCTGAAAGAAGCATTCATTGTGTGTGTCACGATGATGCTGAAGCAGAGAAGCTACTCAATACAGAAGCCACCACTACTCTTACTGACTCAAGGGTTTAATGTTACTTCAATCTCTTGCCTCAGGGCCAGGAAAATCAGTATTCCTAAAAAAACTTGACAAGGATTTGACTGTCTCCTAACACCAGCAGAACTCAAGACATCCATCGGACGCAAAATTACTTGGGGCTACTGTTGACAGCATTACAATAAGTATCCCGACTGCATCGTCCATGCTCAAGGTCACCCTTCACAGACCGTCACAACTTGGCTGGCCACTGCTCTGAAAGAGGTCTTGTCGCTGTTTACTACTACTACATCAGTCCTCCTACATTGAAGAAGAGGATACCACTACATCCAACATTGCTGGAACTGTTATTCATCCGCACACACCAAAGCATGTCCAGTGAATGCAAGAAGTTATACCTACATGTGGTAGTGAGGGAAACACTTCAGTCATGCACCGATGCTACACCACCCACAACCACTACGTGCTTTAACTGTACAGAAAGAGTAACTGAACCACATACACTAGGCAGCATAAATGTCCTAAAAGAGGTTATTGTGAAGGAAAACACATGATGCAGCAAAGAAGAATAAATCTACTAGACTCCAACTCACCAACGTTATGCATCAATTGCAAAGATAAAGAATACACTACCAAAATTACCTTCAAGCATTACTCAGCCCGCTCCACCATCTCAACTCCTCCAACATGTGACGTAACCTAGAATCCAATACTGTCTAACTATACGCTCACATGCAGAACATGGCTGTACTGGATACCTTTATATTTCCCATCAACGAGTTATTTTGCATTAAAATAATATGCCATCATTCTTTATTCCAGCATCTTCACCTTCGGAAGAAATGATAATTATTAAAATTCACCAAGGACCTATTTACACCTCTTGAACCAGCAGCCTACAACATCTCTCACACAAATAAACTAGTGACGTCAATAATACGCCTTCCTATTCGTCGATCGCCTCTATAATCGTCGTTTGGCTCGTCGTGGCGAGTCCTCCAATCACCACTACTCATATGGAACAGTAAGAAGCCACCGATACTACCAACAGTATCTCTTACTACACCCGCTCTAGTGGAGACACCAACTGAATGAACCTTCATTGCATGCAACCACCATCAAAAAAAACATACTACAGCTTCACTCGACGTATTATTACAGAAAGAACCAAAAATCGAGATTCAATACCTTGCCACAATGGAAAGATATAACTGTTTTATACGACTCCTGACCAAGAACCCCACCATGGTATGTTCGACCACTTTGTACGAGAAAATACACGGACTGTAACACCCACGGTCAAAGTTTAACAAATCGCTAAAGGATCACACTGTTCTGCACTACTCTCAGCGTTGACCCTTGTCCAGTTGCATGCCAGACCCAGCTTTTAGACCCAAGATTATCAAGACCTAATAATCGTTTCTTCCAACATCTGCACAACATAAGGTATGACTCCATCACTGAAGAAATGAAGTAATCATGATTCACAATTAAACCGTTACCTGACCATCATGAAGCTAGACTCCACTTTGGACCACGCACTCCAGCTTCTGCCAGGCCGCCATTCAACATTAGATTGCACAATCTTCCATCTGAAAGTTGCTTCAGCTCCTCAAGAGATCCGGCTGTCTTCTATGTAGTCTTCGTTATTGTTTATCCAGGCTTAGAAGTTGGGTTTTAGTCCTGTCTCTTCTATCTTCCGAACTCATGAAATTCCTATCACCGTCTATTAATTCGCTAAGTCCCACTTGCCCTCGCCCCCTTGTGAGTTCCTTACCGTGAGTCTGATCTGTATATGCGGACATTCTAACAAGACTTGTGGACTGAACACATCGACTCACAGGGCTGTGGGACTGATTACCTATTATCTCCTCTCCTTAGTCTTCCTATTTGTATTTGGACTGAATGAAGCCACTGTGTGGCGAAAAGTTTCCTGAATAAAGATTTCAATATGCCTGCATGATAGTGTCTCATTCTTTCAACAGATCTTCTTCACTACATAATCATAACACCATAACAGTTTAATCTCGCTACATTAATCACATTTCATTTTCACTACACTTCATTTACACCACCAACGTTCCTCACTATTTAACAGTCAAATAGAATAAATTAGAAAGGTAAGAATTGTTATTGTAATCTATTGATCAAATATTGTAAGTCTTAACATTCTCGCTTCCTCACACTTATTTAACAGACAAAACTTGCATTATAAGGATTAAAAAGTGAGAATTGTTCTTGGAATTATTGAAAAATATTGTAACTCCTTAACACCCTCAAAGTTCCCCTCTCTTTTTAAACAGTAAATTAGCATAAAAAATTGTAAAAGGGAAAAATTATTCTTGTAAGTCTATTGATGACGTGTTTCCAATTGCGATATGAAGAGAGAGGAATTTCTCTGGTTGCTCCCCGAGAACGACCTTGGCTCATCCCTCACTGCACCGCAACTCGTTAACGGACTGTGTGAAAGTTGTAAGTCCTTACTTGATTCTGGATCACACCTACATCACGCGCTATTGACACGATTAAAATGCTCCATGATACTGGGCTTAGTGAATTTATCAACTATAAACAAATGTATTTCAATGTAGTCGGATAACTAATAAGAAACATGCAAAGTTCACTGGAAACATAAAACTTTCTCAAGATCTCCAACCCAGTAATGCGCCATGAGTTTCAATGTCTCCGACAGTGGCGTAAACGTTACTCGGTAGAGAACTTCTACTAGGACATACAACGATGCTGCACATTACATTGTCCGCTCAGGATGCCGTTCCACTTCAACTGCGAAAAAAAGGAAGACGGGACCAATTTCGAACCAAGTTTCTCACTATACCCTGCGAAGCTTTGGGTCACAAAACAGAAGCCCTTCTAGACCAGGGCAGACTATGGTGTGTGTGAACCCTGACTTCGTTTGTTTCATGACCAAAACTTTCTCAGCTGGAATACCACTCAATAAGAAAACCGTTTTGAGTTTCAGGACTTGGACTGGAAAACATCGTTGGAAGAGCTGGTACCACCAACAGACCAGTTCAAATATTGATAAAACAACGCGCTGGACAAGTCCACTGTTACCGACTTTTTAAAGAAATTATTTTCCGATGATCATACTAGGACATCAAATTCATAAAAGACCAAAATTTTGTTTCTTTATTTCAATACTTATCTTGCACGTCCTCGTAGAATCCAAAAAACGATTGGCAAGACGAAACAGAAGAATTGAGGCGTGACTGTGACAGAAAAGTACAGAAACACCGGTAAATTCGTCATTTTACCAGAGTAACGTGGCTTCAAGAGTATAGCGTTGCTGAAGTGCGGACCCGGTAACTGTAAATAGCACCAACGCCTCTTACACTCTCAAACACACACACACACACACACACACACACAACAAACACACACACACCACACACACACACTCACACACACACACACCACACACGCACACACACACACAAAAAAAAAAAAAAAAAAAAAAATAAAAAAAAAAAAGGAACTCTGAGCGCAACAAC
Organism: Cherax quadricarinatus; assembly: GCF_026875155.1. Classification (NCBI taxonomy): domain Eukaryota; kingdom Metazoa; phylum Arthropoda; class Malacostraca; order Decapoda; family Parastacidae; genus Cherax; species Cherax quadricarinatus. The sequence continues at coordinate 31,950,878 of NC_069463.1, forward strand.
CTCCACGTGGTGAGTTCTGGGTGTTTTGTACTGACTGTCAGAAGATAATGTCAGGAGCGCTAAATAGGCTGGAGAGCTGTTGTACAGTATAACAGTTTGTGTTTATGTACAGTTCCACTGTAACATAAATGGTATAAATACCAGACAGGTTGTTAGGTATGAAAATATGCAACACGGTACGGTATCTTTATTTCGAACGTTTCGCATTCCACAGTAGGCTTCTTCACAGCTCAAGTACAGCGAAAAGTTGATAGATGCTGAGAAGATTCTTGAAGACGATGTAATCATGTCCATCACACTTAAAAGTTTTGAGTGGTCAGTCGACTCAGTCTGGAGAAGAGCATTTGTGTCCATAGTCATGAAACATCTATATACCATGGACATTTGCTCTTCTCCAGAATGAGGGGAACTGAACACCTCAAAACTTTTTAAGGGTGCACGGACTGATTTTTTAACTCGTTCTTAAGTATCTTCTGCACATTCTATCAACTTTCTCTGTACTAGAATGCAAGAAGCCTACTGTGGTAGGCGAAAATTTCGAAATTAAGATTCCTAATGTTGCATTATGTGTCTACCATGTACAGTATTTACACAAAATTACAGTGATCACTGACTCTCCTACAAATCAAACTTAGGGATGCTTGATGCTTTAACATCCTTCAAAATATATCAAATATCAATTGCTAAAATCTGTTTTTTTAAAATTTACATCATCTTTCACTAAAGCTTGATTTAAAAATATTATGTACATAATTTTTTATTAGCCTTTTTTTAATTCAGGGTAACATTTCAGCTTCATTATTTTTTTTATCGATTATTATATATATATATATATATATATATAACTTTATTTATATTATATATATTTATATTATATATATAAGCAGATAGGACCGACTGAAACAAAATATGTCTACGGTCCTGATGAGGTTTTTTCAAGGGTTTCTTAAGGAATGCAAAATTGGAAGTCTGTGAACCGTTAACTAATATCCTTTAAATTTATCTCTTCAACGTGTAGTGTCGATATGTGGCTAGTTGGCTAATGTTAGTCCTATTTTTAAAAACAGGGGGACATGTAGTCGTTACCGTCAATATTACCGCCCAATAAGCCTGACCTAATTTGTAGGCAAATTAATAGAGTCAATTATAGCTCAGATTATAAGATAAGCCATCTCGATAAGCGTTGCTTGATTAATGATACTCTGCATGGATTCACAAGAGGCCGGTCTTGTCCTGAAAAATCTTATTAACTTTCTTCAGTGTAAGATTTTTGAGGCTGTTGACAACGATTAAGATTTGATATTATTTACTTAGATTTTAGTAAGGTATTTGATTTCAGAAGTTTCCGCATCAAAGACTGTTGAAGTAAGAGACGCCCAATTAGTGATCAAAGAAAACTAATTTTCCGCAGACGCAAGTGCTTGATCTGCACTGATCGCTGTTTAGATTACATTTAAACAAAACAACGGCAGCATTCACATCTCCGAAGTCTTAGCAAGCATCCTACTGGGGTAAAAACAGTATAACCCTGCATCACTTAGTCACATCTTTCCATGTTATACTACAGACAAGATCATTACAGGATGGTGGAACCACTGAAAATAATCCACCTGCATGCTCTTTCCAGTTTATATTTGTCCCAACCTTTTTTTATGTTACAAAGTAATTGTTTTATAGCTTCTTTTACTCATGTACGAATTAATTGCTCTCCTTATTGTATTATGTTTTGTTACTACTTATACTTACTACTACTATCAACACTAGTGAATAATCGAAATGGTTACTCACTTAGTATTGCACCTCAATCAAGAGCCTTTTATTTAACCTCATGTGTCCATGTATTGTTGTAATGGCTTGAATTAATAGCTCATGGAGTGCTAAAACGTTGCCACAATACAGGTCACAATTAGTTGCACTTTCGTCCTTTTTCTTTACTTTGTACGGTTAATTCTACAACTTTATTACTGGCGTGGTGTTATAGATATGAACCAACTTAAGTGGAGTTGTCACAGTTTGCTCTTTCTGATGACACTCGTGTCTTGGGAGATTCTGAAGAGAAGTTGCAGAGCAGAGATTGGTGGATATGTAATTTGGTAGGGTGGTGCAAAGAAGAAATGGAAAGTGATACAGGAAAAGGAGTAGGTTATGAGGATAACAAAAAAGATTAGGTGATGAAAGATTGGAAATCAGATTGGAGGGCAGAGGTTATGGAGGAGGGTGAATCGTATTCTAGGACTATTTGGGAGTGGGGTAGTGTCAGCGGATGCGGGTACTATGAAAGATGAGGTGAATCATAGAATTGATGGGGGAAAAGGGTGAGTGGTGAACATAGGAGTCTGTGGAGACAAAGAACCTTTCGTCCTTGGAGGCTCCAAAGTGGGGGAATAAGGTAAGAGAGTAGAGTTTTACCAACGTCTTATTATGGGTAGTGTGAAGCATGGGTGTATGAATGTCTTGCAGCGAGGAGAAGGCTGGAGGAAGATGGAGTGTCATGTCTGAGGGCAATGTGTGGTGTGAATATAATGCAGAGAATTCGTGTTTGGAGTTAGGAAGGGAGGTGCGGGGATTACCAAAACTGTTGTCACAGAGGGTGAGGAAGGTTTGTTGAGGTGGTTCGGACATGTGGAGAGAATGAGCGAAACAGCATTACTTCACAGAGTTGTTTCAGTCTGTAGTGGAAGGAAGGCGGGGGTAGGGGTCTCGGCTAGGATCGGTTGGAGGGAGGCGGGTTGGTATAAAGGAGGTTATGCTAGGTGTGCGAGGGGGCTTGGGACTTCCAGCAGGCATGCGTGGAGCGCCTGGTTTGATAGTAGAAGTGAATGGAGACCAAATGGTTTTTAATACTTGACGTGCTGTTGGAGTGTGAGCAAAGTAACATTTATGAAGGCGGTTTTCAGGGCGGAAACCGGCAGGCCGGACTTGAGTCCTGGAGATGGGAAAAAAGTAAGTTGCCTGCAATATGAAGGAGGGGTGTTAATGTTGCAGTTTTAAAAAACTGTTAGTGCCCTAAAGTACCCTTTGGAAGTCAGTGCTGGAAGAGTGAATGAATGGTGAAAGTTTTTCTGTTCGGGCCACCATGCCCATTGGTGGGAATCCGGCCAGTGTGTTAATAATAATAATAAAAATATATTATTTATATATATATAATATATATATATATATATATATATATATTATGTATTACTATATATTTATTATATATATATATATATATTATATATATTATATATATATATATTATATAGATGATGTGAACCACTTGAACGGTACAAAAGAGCTTCCCTCCTACATGACCACTTACACAGGTAAATGACCGGGGACAGGAAATGGGTCTCATCCTGAATCACATACTAAATGTATGAATGAAAAATAATCTCTGTCAGTCAACTAGTGTAAATGCAGTGAGATCAAAACTACTGGCAGCAGCAGTTCATTGCCCCCCCATATTAGTGTCTTGCTACGGAGCACCTTGGGAAGCAATGCCATTGACAAAATTCTCAGGAAAAGAAATTGGAAGAGTTAAGGACGTGAATGGAACAACGAATAGCAATTCTTGACACCCACGATGCCTTGTTACCTTCTCACAAAGTGCTTTGAGTCTGCCCAGGTTGACAAATTTTACTAGAATGTCGCACCTTACATATGATAACCCTATAATGCACGAATAGGACAGTATTTTTTTTACTGAGGGCAGATTTTTCACGAAAGCTAATTAACCTTACTTCTAGAAGACGGGGGCAGTTGGAACCAAGCTACAACTTCACAGTCAGGCTAGGAGGCATTGGTGTCCGCAATGGTCATACACAGATTGCGTTACCTGCTTTTCTGTACTTCGTGTATTGCATCGAGTGGATTGTTAGCAGCGATTCTCCTGAACATCTTAGGGAACATGATAGCGAGTACAGGACCAAAACATTCATTGCCGAGAGCAATGATTGGGATAATCTAACGGGCTCAGGAGCCAGACCTGCTCCCCCAACAACTACAAAACTTAATCGCACTGGGATGGTCCAATGTGGAAAATATGCACTCAAACATTGCTTCAGTCGTGTGTCAGGGGAAGGATAGAGACCGCCTCCCTGGCAGTGGAGTGCCTCATGCTGGGGACTTTCTGTTGGCTGTTCCCAAACTCAAGACTTGGCAAACGTACTCGACCCATCCAGACACATCCGCATCGGTGTTGGCCCTTCGACTTGCCGCCCCTATTCTCACCGAAAACATGGTACTCTTGTTTTTGTGGCAGTGAGCAGCTGACCGAAGATTCGGGTGGTGGTACCATGGTCTTGTGTGCGTAAATCCGAGGGGGTCCAATTGGCAAGGACATGAAGGAGGGTTAATAACATTATCAAGAGGAGCCTAACAAACTAGCTGGGATGCCCAGCAGATGGGAGCTTACACCAACTATTGCAGATTGTGGCATGCCAGAAGCGTCCAAGATGGGTATCCTCCTTCAGCATGGACAGCATGGGAAGCAGGGTGGGTGTGGGACTATACATGTGCATCTACCTTGGCTGTGATTTACCTATCTCCAATACCACCAGGGGTGGATGGGAGGGGCAGCTGCCAGCGCTTCAGGGAAGTACCAAAAGTCTAGAAAAATATTGGAGGAACTTGCCCATATTATATGTTTGTTCCACCTAGGCTCAGTACCCTTGGCTCATGGGAAGAGTGCATCTAAATTCCTTAAGGAGCTGGGGGAAAATAGACTCATCAGGTAACTTGGGATCCCAGGGCAGCTGTTCTCTGTTAAAGCGGCTCCAGTGCGGCTGTTTCAAAGGGGTATTGCATGCTGTATTTTGGGCATGACCCATGCTATGGGACGCTGGATGAGATCTTTTCGCCTTATATCGGGTGATTACACAAGTAAACATCATTGTACCGTATGCTGCCACTTTATATCAATAGGTGTATATCTTGGATCTTCTGCTACCATTTTATGTAATAAAATATTCCTATTAGTAAATATAAAAATAAATATGAAAAAAGATGGGGTGTAGGGGAGTGGAATATTCAAACGGTTTCAGGAAGAAATCCAATATTTTTCCTTGAAGCCTTTTTATCCACTTCTCCGAGGCTATGGGTCCCACAATTTACACCAGAGGTGGACACCATCCTATTTTGAATATAAAAATAAAATATATTTTAAAATATTATATATATATATATATATATAAATATATATATAATATAAAATATATATATATATATATATTATATATTATATATATTATATATATATTATATATATATATCATTTTATAGATTATTCTTTTTAATCTTTACTTTAAATATTCTTGGTTTTATTTTTTTAATTTCTTCTTTATAAATTTTATTTTTTGTTAATATATATTTTTTTTAATAATTTTCTAATTATCATTTTTATTCTTTTCTGTTTATATATTTACTGAAAACCCAGTGATATTTGTAGTGGTGATACTTGTAGTGGTGATACTTGTAGTGGTGAGGCTTGTAGTGGTGATACTTGTTGTAGTGAAAATGGAAGCATGATACTCGTGTAGTGATACTCTAGATGAGATTTTAGTAGTGATGAATGTTGGCAGTAGTGTTTTGTAGTGTTAAACTTGTAGTGATAATACTTGTAGTGATAATACTTGTAGTGGTGGTACTGGTAGCCCTCATACTTTTAGTGATGTACCATCATCGGGGGTTTAATTCGTGTTGTGGTTATACTTAAATTTTGGTTTGTACTTGTAGTGTTGGTACTGGTAGTACTGATACATGTAGTAGTGATACTTGGTGATACCTGTAGGGATGGCACTAAAAGTAATGATATACTTGTAGTGGTTGTGTGGTGATATTTGTAGTGGTGTTTGCTTGTAGTTTTGATGTTTGAAGTGGTTAATGTTTTAGGGGGGGAACTTGTAGATTTGATACTTGTAGTGGTTGTACCCGTAATGGTTTATAATTGAAGAGGTGATACCTGTAATTGTGATACGGGAAAAACACTATAATTACGGTGGTGATACCTGTAGTGGTGTTTAATATTGCATTGTGTTACTAGTAGTGGTGGTATTTGTATGTGATACTAATAGTGATGATACTGTAGTGGTGATCCTTGTAGTGTTGATGCCTGAAGGAACTTTTAAACGTGCATTGGTGATATTTTAGTGGTGACACTTGTAGTGGTGATTCGTAGGGATAATACTGGAAGTATGGTACCAGTTAGTGGTGAAGCTTAAGCTTTTGATGCATGTAGGGGTTTGGGTAACCGTAGTGGTAAACATTTTGAAGTTGGGGATATTTGTAATGATGGTCCCTGTAATGGTAATAGTTGAAGGTTGTGATATTTGTAGGGTGGTACCTTGTAGTGGTGATATTTGAAGCTGTGATACTTGTAGTGGTGGTACCTGTAGTGGTAATACTTGAAGTTGTGATATTTGTAGTGGTGGTACCTGTTAGTGTGAATATTTGAAGCTGTGATACTTGTAGTGGTGGTACCTGTAGTGGTGATATTTGAAGTTGTGATACTTGTAGTGGTGGTACCTGTAGTGGTGATATTTGAAGTTGTGATACTTGTGTGGTGGTACCTGTAGTGGTGATATTTGAAGTTGTGATACTTGTAGTGGTGGTACCTGTAGTGGTGATAAGTGTAGTGGGACTTGCAGTGGTGATATTTGTAGTGGTGATGTTTGTATTAGTGGTACTGGAAGTACTGGTAGTTGTAGTAATGTTGGTTGTACTGGTGGTATTGGATGTACTGAGACTTGTAGTGGTGGTACTGGAAGAACTGAGACTTGCCATTGTGATACTTGTGGGTGATACATGTTTTAGTGGTACTGGAAGTAGGGGTTTACTTGTAGTACTTATAATTTTGCATGTGACACTTGTATTGTTAGTTTTTTGTAGGGTACATTTTCTGTAGTGGTGATACTTGAAGGGGGGGGGGGGGGGGCTACTGGAAGTTTTGGGAAAATTTTTAGTGGTGATATTTTAAGGATGATACTTGTAGTGATGATACGTGTAGTGATGGTACTGAAAGTACTTATAATAACTGTATTGATACAGTGATGTTTGAAATGGTTATACTTATACTGGGGATACTTAAAGATGTGTTTACTAGTAGTGGGGTACTGGAAGTGGTGAATTTGCGTTGAGACATAGTGGTGGTTTTGGAAATGGTGATATTTGAGTGAGGAGACATGGGTGGTGGTATGGAAGTGGTGATATTTGCAGTGAGGAGACATAGTGGTGGTACTGGAAGTGGTGATATTTGCAGTGAGGAGACATAGTGGTGGTACTGGAAGTGGTGATATTTGCAGTGAGGAGACATAGTGGTGGTACTGGAAGTGGTGATATTTGCAGTGAGGAGACATAGTGGTGGTACTGGAAGTGGTGATATTTGCAGTGAGGAGACATAGTGGTGGTACTGGAAGTGGTGATATTTGCAGTGAGGAGACATAGTGGTGGTATTGGAAATACTGATTCTTATAGTGCAGATACTTGAAGTGGTGATACTTGTAGTTGTGGTATTTGTAATGACAGTACTGGAAGAACTGGCACTTCTTGTAATAGGGATAATTGTAGAGGTGATACTTGTAGTGGTGGTACTTACATTGGTGATACTTGTATGTGGGTGAGACTCTCTGATCGCGGGTTCTATCCCCGCCCGTTGTATGGTTTATACTTGCAAAGATTCATCCTCAAAATTTTTCTCACAAGTTGTTGGTCCTTCAAACCGGATATGATCAGTAAAATCAAGTAAATTAAATATGTAATTTGTGTTTCTTTAATAAATTTAATATTAATGTGAAATGTGTAACTGATATTGTAATTGTGTAATTGCTAAGCCCGATAAGGCTATGATTGCAAAAATCAAACATATTTAATTTGCTAACCCAATAATGTTCTATAATAAATTTAAAATGCTAAGTCAGGGAAAATTGCCAAGGATAGATTCAAGGTATATTGTAATAATTACTTTTATAAAGTGTGTCGCCCGCATTATTTGTAATGTTAAATCATATTTTTAATTAAGTATTTAAGGTCGAATCTATATATTTTCCATGGAGGACTGTAATCAAATAAATGTAATTGGTTTAAATCCGTTATTTTTAAAGCCCAAAACGAATGTTAATGAGCACATGGAAAGGTCATATAACAAAGGTCATATAACAAAGGTCATATAACCAAAGGTCATATAACCAAAGGTATATAACCAAAGGTCATATAACCAAAGGTCATATAACCAAAAAAGGTGATATAACCAAAGGTCATATAACCAAAGGTCATATAACCAAAGGTCATATAACCAAAGGTCATATAACCAAAGGTCATATAACCAAAGGTCATATAACCAAAGGTCATATAACCAAAAGGGCATATAAACCAAAGGTCATATAACCAAAGGTCATATAACCAAAGGTCATATAACCAAAGGTCATATAACCAAAGGTCATATAACCAAAGGTCATATAACCAAAGGTCATATAACCAAAGGTGATTTTAACTAATGTGTGATGAAAGTGGAAGGAGTGTTTAATTTACAAGTGTATTTAGACTCACAGAAGGTAATAGAAATCATATAAATTATTACATAAAGAGATAAACACTGCGGGAAAAATGGGGCATGAAACAAGAAATGGAATTATTTACAGTCAATAATAGGTCAAGAAGTGAAAATATTGTTTTGTAATTTAAAAGATTGAAATAAATTAAGAGCATAAATAATGCAGTTATCTAAGCTTGTAATGTAAATAATGCAGTTATTTAGCCTGTAATGTAAATATGCAGTTTTATCTGCCTTGTAATGTAAATAATGCAAATTATCTAGCCCGTAATTAAATAATGCAGTTATTAGCTTGTAATGTAAATATCAGTTATCTAGCCTTGTAATGTAAATAAGCAGTTATCTAGCCTTGTAATGTAAATAATGCAGTTATCTAGCCTTGTAATGTAAATAATGCAGTTATCTAGCCTTGTAAAGTTTAAAATAATGCAGTTATCTAGCCTTGTAATGTAAATAAATGCAGTTATCTAGCCTTGTATGTAAATAATGCAGTTATCTGCCTTGTAAAAGTAAATAATGCAGTTATTTTAGCCTTGTAATGTAAATAATGCAGTTATCTAGCCTTGTAATGTAAATAATGCGTTATCAGCCTTGTATTTTTAAATAATGCAGTTTATCTACCTTGTAATGTTAAAATAATGCAGTTATCTACCTTGTAATGTAAATAATGCAGTTCTAGCCTTGTAATGTAAATAATGCGTTTAGCCCTTGTAATGTAAATAAGCAGTTATCTTAGCCTTGTAATGTAATTAATCAGTTATCTAGCCTTTGTAATGTAAATAATGCAGTTATCTGCCTTGTAGTAAATAATGCAGTTATCTTAGCCTTGTTTAAAGTAAATAATGCAGTTATCTAGCCCTTGGTAATTAAATAATGCAGTTATCTAGCCTTGAATGTAAATAATGCAGTTTATTAGCCTTGTAATGTAAAAAATGCAGTTATCTAGCCTTGTAATTTTAAATAATGCAGTTATCTGCCTTGTAAAGTTAAAATAATGCAGTTATTTTACCTTGTAATGTAAATAATTGCGTATCTAGCCTTGTAAAGTAATACATCAATAATGAGTTACTAGCCTTGTAATGGGAATTACATCTCTCGCCAAACTCCGATTATGGTCGGCCTACATTTAATCCAGGAGTCATTTGTCAACAAATGTTGACAATAGTTACACAGAAGAAGTGGATGTGTTTGAGGTCACTATGGTAATTTACAGCAGAGTAGGATGTGTTTGAGGTCACTATGGTAATTTACAGCAGAGTAGGATGTGTTTGAGGTCACTATGGTAATTTACAGCGAGTAGGATGTGTTTGAGGTCACTATGGTAATTTACAGAGAGTGGATATGTGTTTGAGGTCACTATGGTAATTTACAGCAAGTAGGATGTGTTTGAGGTCACTATGGTAAATTTTCAGCAGAGTAGGATGTGTTTGAGGTCACTATGGTAATTTTACAGCAGGTAGGAGTGTTTGAGGTCACTATGGTAATTACAGAGAGTAGGATGTGTTTGAGGTCACTATGGTAATTTACAGCAGAGTAGGATGTGTTTGAGGTCACTATGGTAATTTACAGCAGAGTAGGATGTGTTTGAGGTCACTATGGTAATTTACAGCAGAGTAGGATGTGTTTGAGGTCACTATGGTAATTTACAGCAGAGTAGGATGTGTTTGAGGTCACTATGGTAATTTACAGCAGAGTAGGATGTGTTTGAGGTCACTATGGTAATTTACAGCAGAGTAGGATGTGTTTGAGGTCACTATGGTAATTTACAGCAGGAAATAGGGTGTGTTTGAGGTCAAATATGGTAATTTACAGCAGAGTAGGGATGTGTTGAGGTCACTATGGTAATTTACAGCAGAGTAGGATTTTTTGTTTGAGGTCACTATGGTTAATTTACAGCAGAGTAGGATGTGTTTGAGGTCACTATGGTAATTTACAGCAGAGTAGGATGTGTTTGAGGTCACTATGGTAATTTACAGCAGAGTAGGATGTGTTTGAGGTCACTATGGTAAAATTTACAGCAGAGAAGGATGTGTTGAGGTCACTATGGTAAATTTTCAGCAGAGTAGGATGTGTTTGAGGTCACTATGGTAATTTACAGCAAAAGTGGATGTGTTTTAGGTCACTATGGTAATTTACAGCAGAGTAGGATGTTTTGAGGTCACTATGGTAATTTAAAAGCAGAGTAGGATGTGTTTGAGGTCACTAATGGTAATTTACAGCAGAGTAGGATGTGTTTGAGGTCACTATGGTAATTTACAGCAGAGTAGGATGTGTTTGAGGTCACTATGGTAATTTACAGCAGAGTAGGATGTGTTTGAGGTCACTATGGTAATTTACAGCAGAGTAGGATGTGTTTGAGGTCACTATGGTAATTTACAGCAGAGTAGGATGTGTTTGAGGTCACTATGGTAATTTACAGCAGAGAAAGGGTGTGTTTGAGGTCACTATGGTAATTTACAAGCAGAGTAGGATGTGTTTGAGGTACTATGGTAATTTACAGAAGAGAAAGGGTGTGTTTTTGAGGTCACTATGGTAATTTACAGCAGGTAGGATGTGTTTTTAGGTCACTATGGTAATTTACGCAGAGTAGGATGTGTTTGAGGTCACTATGGTAATTTTAAGCAAGAGTAGGATGTGTTTGAGGTCACTATGGTAATTTACAGCAGAAATAGGATGTGTTTGGGTCACTATGGTAATTTACAGCAGAGTAGGATGTGTTTGAGGTCACTATGGTAATTTACAGCAGAGTAGGATGTGTTTGAGGTCACTATGGTAATTTACAGCAGAGTAGGATGTGTTTGAGGTCACTATGGTAATTTACAGCAGAGTAGGATGTGTTTGAGGTCACTATGGTAATTTACAACAGAGTAGGATGTGTTTGAGGTCACTATGGTAATTTACAGCAAAGTAGGATGGACCGTGTAACTATTGGCATTAATTTAAAAACTCCAGAGCACAATTATAAAAAAATACAGCAATTTAGAGTCAAAATCGAAAGCACTTTTAAACTCTCAAGTAACAGATATGATCTGAATCGATCAGATTGGATATTGAGTGCTATTGTTCAACATAAATTGGCTATTAAGACTGTAGAGTGATCTAATAAGTACCATAAAGGATACTTCTCGTTGGAGAAGAGAAAAGTAGGTATCCAAGAATTAATTCTCCAATTGCAAAGTATTCAACCAAATAATTATAATGAGGTAACAAATAATGTCTCTGATGTATCTGTTAATTTCCATAAAGGGAAGAAATGCACTAATAATTATAATTAAGTCCATAATAAAAATAACATTGGACCACATCGAGTGGTAGGAACTAGGAATAAAGGATCACAACAGTAAATTAAGAGGAATCAGTACGTAAATAAGGGTAACCCTCGTAATAATGAGAAAGTTAAGCAAAAAAAAGGGATTGTCTTTTTTGTTAAGGTATTCATTCCTCAAGATATTGTAATGCATATGATTCCTGGAATGTTAGGATGGATAAACTGGAAGAACTTAACAGGTGTATCAGGTGTTTGAGCAATCATAATGCAAAGGATTGCTATGCTAAATTAAATAATTATTACAGGTGTCAGAAGGAAAGACACCATATTGTAATGTGCAAGACTGTGTATAATGATGATAACCCTGGCACAGCTGTTACTGATGTAAAAGTAGCAGCGAATGTGAATGATCATGGAACTGCTGAAGTAGCCTTCCCAGTAGTGAATGTGAATGATCATGGAATGCTGAGTCCTTCCCCGTATGAATGTGAATGATCATGGACTCTGAAGTATTTCCCAGTAGTGAATGTGAATATTCAGGAAAAAAGTGAAAAAAAAAAGAAAATTTTTTGGTGGGATCAGGATCCCGGCTCCGAATATAAAAATAGTTGTTTTAAAAGGGTATGCAGGCAAATGGGGAACCCCTGAAAATTAAAAAATTTCCAGATTTTTTGGGACAAAAGTCCCGTTATACGGCACGGTTTTTTAATGCTGCCTGGGTGCTGAAGGAGCTGTTTCGGGGTTTTCTCCTGAAATCTCCCAGAGGAATTTCTACAATTCTTGTAAGATAGACGGCTTTCCAGAATGGTATAAAATGGCCCCCTCCTCTGAGGTAAGATTCAGTGGGTAAAAAATATTTTAATTTGGGAAATTATTATGCACATTTAAAAAAGGGTATGCTGAAAAAATGGGGTTTCACTTCCTAAAAACTGCGGGGGGGCCTTTGTGTTTGGTAGGATTCCGGGGCTTTAAAAATTTAATGACTGACTAGTCTAAAAGGGGTCACGTGGTCTTTAAATTTAAATGGGCCCCCCAGTCTAAATATTCCTTAAAAAAGGTCCATTTGATGTCATAAATTAGACAGCTGAAAAACATCAAAATTTGGGTATAAAAATTAAAATAATTCTTTTACTAGGGAAAACAATTTTGGGACAAGACGTTGATCACGTGATCAGGGGGAAGACGCTCAGCCGGGAAAACTCCCAAAAAAAATTATAAAAGGCTTTTGGGCCAAAATTAAAGGCCCCATTTCAGTGTTAAATAAGCCACCAAATTTTAACTGATACAAAAATATTAAGCCCTACTAAAAATTTAGAGAGCCCTTATTATGGAGTATTTGGGCAAATTAGATAGTTTTACCCCAGGTGCGACCCAACCTTTGAAACACCCAGGTCCCCTTTTTTACTGATTTTTGAACATAGACCCCGGGATCTTATTTTTTCCGTCGCCCGGGGGTCGACCCCGGGCCTCAGTGTGTGTGAACTGAGTGCTCTGGCACTGTAAAATTATTCCACCAAAAAACAGCTTAATAAAATTGGTTCTTTATAACTTACACAAAACAACTAAGAAAATTTTTTCTTTGAAAAAAAAACACATCAGCAAAAAACGTTTAAGGACCACCAGATATTTTTTTGAAAAGAAAAAGGTACAAGTGCAAACTAATGTGACTTTTTATTGTGGCAACGTTTCGCTCTCCGGGATTTTCAAGTTAACGGTTTTTGATAAAGCCCCGGGAGAGCGAAAGTTCCCAAAAATAAAAACGTACATTAGTTCCCGGCCCTTTTACTTTACATATTGTGGAAAATTCTATCAACTTTTTACGAGTGTATTTTCAGTTAGAGCCCAAAAAAATTTTTGTGGCTAATAGAATTAACTCATGAATCTTTCTCCATTTCTTTCGTGCACCCAAAATAAAGGGTTTGGGGTTTCACAATTGTTATATTATAACGGGGGTGTGGAAAACCCTGTAGGGTCAACAGCACCTATTAATGAGAAACATTCAAAATTCGATCCAAGAAAGGGGGGATGAAAACTCTGGTACAAGGTTCAAAGTCTTTTTTTTCATAGTTCAAGGATAAACAATCACAAGGGTAAAATACTGAAAAAATTTAAAATTTTTGAGTTTAAAAAATAACATTTACACCACTTTTTGGGATATACCAAACAGGGGAAATTAAATTTTAAAACCGATAAAAGGGATCCTGTTTACATTCCCACGGGGAAAAGAAAATTAAGAATATGATTTGAAGCATTGTAATAGGGATTCACACCTGAAAATAGTCCCAGTAAATTTCCAAGGACATTAAAAAAGGTCAAAAATTTTGAAAACTCATTGTATAAGGGGTTTCCCGCATAATGAACGAAAAGTTGTGACAAGCGAACGAAAATGTTGTCGGATTTTTAAACCTTTCTTGCACCTTTGCTAAAAATGTTCCGAAAAAAAAATTAAAAAAAAAAAAAGTACCCCTTGTTTAAACTTAAAAAATACAAAAAAACTGCAGATGTTTGTTCTTCCAGAAATTTTTCTTATTTAAAATTCATTTAAAATTATCTACAGTAAAAAAAAAAAAATATTTCATTTTGATTGATTTTTTTTAAAAAATTGGAAAAAATAGAAAAACGGCATCCTAGAGCCAACATTAGACAAAAATTTTTCGAAAGTTTTCCCCACATTTAGGGTTGGAACTGATCCAGGAAGCATTTTTCACTTAATCATCAAAAGAATTTGCTTAACCCAAAAACTGCCCAGATGTAGTTTCTACTTTTCCCACCGTAGTTTTTCCAAAAACGTAGATCTACTTTTCCCCCCGCTATGCTTCGAATAATTAGGGTTATTTTCCCCACCCGGGGACGGGTTCCCTTGTCATTTTCCATTCCCCCTGAAATTTTTTCCCCCCTGCCCATTCCCGTCCTAGCGGGTTCCCTCTCATTTTCCACCCCCCGGACGGTTTTCTTGTATTTGCATCGCCCTGGATTGGTTGTGTGTCAATTCCATCCCCTTACGGGTTTCCTGTCATATTCCATCCCCTTTGGAGGGGTTTCCCTGTCATTATCCAAACCCTGGACGGATATACCTGTCTTTACCCCCCGCCCTGGCGGGTACCCGTCTTTTCCCACCCCTTGGAGGGGTGTCCCGTCATTACCCACCACCGGGAAGGGGATCCCTGTCTTACCCCACCACTCTGGTGGGTATCCTTACATTATCCCCCACACGGGCGTGTATCCCTGTCATTAAACCACCACACTGAACGGTTTTTCCCTGTCATAACCACCCCCCCTGAATGGGTATCCCTGTCATTAGCACCACCCTCAAGGGGGATCCCCATCATTCTCCACTACCCTGGATGGGAATTCCCCCCGTCATTATCAACCACCCTGGAGGGGTTCCCGTCATTCCCAAACCACCGGAGGGGTATCCCTGTCTTACCAACCCCCCGGCGGGTATCCCTGTATCATCCTCCCCTGGGCAGGTTTCTTGTCATATTTTATCTCCCTTGATGATTTTCTTGTCATTTTACGTCACCCTTGAGTATTTCTTCCCCTTTTTTCTCCATCGCCTTGGGTGTGTTCCCTGTCACTTTTCCCCTTCGCCCTTTAAAAGGTTTCTTTGTCTATTTCCCTGAAGTGCAGGGTCCTTTTCATTTTCCAACGAGCTTTGGGTTTTTCCCCCATTTTCCGTCACAATGAAGTTTTTCTGTCAAATCCTAACTCTGAACTTTTTTCTCTTCATATTTACTCGCCCTGGACAGGTTTCCTTGTCATTTTCCGTGTCAAAAGACGGGTTTCCCGTCATTTTTCAATTTTCCCCGGACGGATTCCTTGCATATTCCATCCCTGGACGGGGTTTTGTTTTCATCTTCCCAAACGCCGGAAGGGTTTCCCTGTCATTTTTTTTATCTCCTGGACGGGTTTTTTTTGTCATATTCCTCGCCCTGGACGGGTTTTTTCTGCCTATTTCATCTCCCTGAACGAGTTTCTCTTTATATTCTGTTGCCCTGGAGGGTTTCCCCTTTTTATTCCATCTGATTTGGTCTTTTTTTCCTTGTCTGTTCCATCTCCTTCGGGCGGGGGTTTCCCGTCATATTCCTCGCCCTGGACGGGTTTCCCTGTCAAGTCCACCGCCCTGGAGGGTTTCCAGTCATATTCCCCTAATCTGGACGGGGGTTTTTTGTCATATTCCATAATCTGGAAAAGGGGGTTTTCCCTTTCATATTCCTCGCCCTGACGGGGTTTTCCCTTTTCTTTCCCCGCCCTGACGGGTTTTTCCTTTTTTCAAATTTCCCTCGCTCGGACGGGTTTCCTTGCAATTCCCCGCCATTTCCCTCTCATTTCAAAAACCCCCGCAAAGGGGTTATTCTCTCCATTTCCATTGTCCTTACGAACTTCCCCGTCATATTCCATCGGGCCCCCCGGGCATTTTCCCCATATATTTCCCTCCCCCGAACGGGTTTTTTCCTGATATTTATCTCTTGATTTTTTTTTCCCTTTTTAATTCCATTCCTGGACTTTTTTCCATCTCAATTCCCTCGCCCTGGTCGGGCTTTTCTGTCATATTCCCTGCCCCTGGGCGGGTTTCCCTGTCTATTTCCGGCCTGGGTGGTTTCCTTGAAAGGGCGAAATTAAAAAATTGAAGAAAGGCAAGATTACCACTCAGAACAAGACTTCAGGGACACAGCAAAAAACCTCAGAGAAAGACACAAATGATCAACCTTCCCGAATCTCGATCGAATTTTTCCGTCAATTTTTGTAGAGATGGTTGTAATTAAGGGGTTGCAGCACCAGCAATAACCCCCACCCTACAACATGTTAACGTATTAGAAAAGTGCGGGGCTTTTTCCAGAGTTGAGGTTATGAGCGCGAGGGGCCTAAAACAATGTAGAAGCCCCCGGGACACATTGTTCCGTGTTTCCCATTTAAATATATAATATTTTTTTTCCAGCTTTTGTTTGTCCAACCCCACCCAATTTTTTGTTGGTCACCATTATACAAGTCCTGGGCTTGGGGGCCATTTTACTTCTTGGAATGTATTATCTTGCATTTGAAGTTTGTGAGGTTTCTTTTATAAGTATGTGTTTTGAGGAAGAAAAAATAACACAGTTTGGAATGACAAAAGGCACCCTCTACTGTGTTCGCTCATTAAATCATCCATCATTAAAAATTTCTAGGGAAACTCTGCACCTTAAATTTTGATGTGACAAAAAAGACAAAAAATCTCTTTCCCAAACAGGAAGAAATTAAAAAAAAGTCGCTGAAAGGATAAACCGGTGGAGCCCCACCACACGCAGAGTTAAAACCGTGACTTAATCCTAGCATCGAAACCTAAGAAAGGAACCCGTATAAATCTTTAATCAGATATTTACCCCAAACCTTTAATACAGTGTTTTTAACTCGGGTGTATCAGCCCGACTTATACAATCCAAAACAACTTTTGGGGGAAAAAACACATAATAGCAGACTTCCGGGGTTTTGGTAATATTTTTAACATGTGCCCAAACATTATTGGGCGTAGCATTTAGTGGTACATGATACATCAAGTACTAAACAAAAAGTTGGGGACGTAGCACACAGTCGTCGGCCAGGCTGTGATAACAGCGTACTGGCAGGTTTTGGGCAACACAGTCGTACTGGGCCCGGTTGTGGTAACTAGTCGTACTGGGCCCGGGTTTTGGCAACACGCGTACTGGGCCCGGTTGTGGCAACACAGTCTTTAAAAGGCCAGGTTTTTTGGGAAAAGTCGACTGGCCGGTGTGGCCGGGGGTCGTAGGCCAGGGGGTTGGACCGTGTACTTTTGGTGTTGAGGTGTACTTAGGGTTGTAAGACCGGTTTGGCCCCTTTACAATTGAAGGATTCCTGGACTTACCAACCGTTGGAAGAATTAAGGCGAAGTTGGGGATTCGGGGGAGAGAGGAAACAAAAGATTCGTAGTTTTTCCTCCTGTTTGAGTCCTTAGGTCAAGAAAGGGAACGGTCATGGGGTGGACAGCAGGGAAAGAAGTTGACGATAAGGGGGGAAAAATGGGAAAAGGGGAAAAGATGAAAAAGAAAAGACTGCTGGAAAAATGTTGTGGAAAAAATCTAAAAATTCTCATGCTACCCCACGAAAGTGGTCACTCTGGGGGCATCAGACAAAACACCAAGGAAGGTAAGAATATTTTTGTTGTTGGGGATGCCCAAATTGGTATATGGATAGGGGTTCTCTTTAAAGGACAGGAAAGGGGAGGAGTTTTGTAGATGAATGGTTCAGAGAACCGACATGTTGATAAATTAGACACATGTGCAACTCTTGGGTATCTTTATTGAGGAAACGTTTCGCCACACAGTGGCTTCATCAGTCCATACATAGGAGAAACTTGAAGAACAGGAGGAGAATGAGGTAATCAGTCCCTCAACCTTGAGTCGATGTGTTGAACACATCGACTCAAGGTTGAGGGACTGATTACCTCATTCTCCTCCTGTTCTTCAAGTTTCTCCTATGTATGGACTGATGAAGCCACTGTGTGGCGAAACGTTTCCTCAATAAAGATACCCAAGAGTTGCACATGTGTCTAATTTATCAACAGGAGACAGAGAGTTTGCTTTCCTGGGGCTGGGATGGAGGATATTGTTAGCCGTCTGGATGACATCATGAGAGGTAATGGGAGCAATCCTATTATCTGTCTCAGTGCTGGAGGCAACGATGTTGGCAGACATAAGAACATAAGAACATAAGAATGTAGGAACACTGCAGAAGGCCTACTGGCCCATACGAGGCAGGTCCTTATCAAAACGACATCTACCTAAAGCTACTCAAGAAATAACTCCCGTACCCCTTGACACCAATCAAACCCAGCCCCTCCCACTCATATATTTGTCCAGTCTCTTCTTAAAGCTACCCAAGGTCCTAGCCTCTATCACCCAACTGGGAAGACTGTTCCACGCATCTACAACTTTGTTAGAAAACCAGTACTTACCTATGTCCCTTCTAAATCTAAATTTATCCAACTTAAATCCATTATTCCTGGTTCTTACCTGGTTCGACACCCTCAGTACTTTATTGATGTCTCCCTTGTTTATGCCCGTCATCCACTTATACACTTCAATGATATCTCCCCTCATTCTACGCCTCTCCAGAGAGTGGAGATTTAAGGCTTTAAGTCTATCTTCATACGGGAGGTTCCTTACACAGTAAATCATTTTAGTCATTCTTCTCTGTATGTTCTCTAATGAGTCTATGTCCATCCTGTAGTAAGGGGACCAAAACTGAGCAGCATAATCTAAATGAGGCCTCACTAGTGATGTATAGAGCTGTTTAAATAACTTTTGGACTTCTGTTACTTATACTTCTTGAGATAAATCCAAGTAATATTTTTGGCCCTTTTTTGCGCACACTAAGGAACTGCGGGTTTTTTGGCTTTAGATTTTCCCTTACTTTGACTCCCAAGTTTTTTTTCACTTTCCCTGTATACCAAGCCTACTTCACCAAGTTAAAAGGGTTTTCGAGGGTTTTTTTCCCATTCCCAAAGGGCAAAAACCTTAAAACTTACCCACAAAAAACCTTCATCTGCCATTTTTCAGACCAAGACAAAATTTGTTAAAAATCGCCCCGGGAGTTCATTGAGTAAGCCCTGTTTAAAGCAGTATGTCAGAAATAGAAATAATTAGGAGAAAGGGGTTGGGAACCCTTTTCATATGGGGAAATTTTCCCCAAGGATAGGATTTGGAAATAAAATGGTTTCCGGGCAAATTGGGTTCAATTGCTGGCTGGAAAAAATACTGAAAGGGAAAAAATGCGGTAAATTCATTGACAACGGGGCCCCTCTTCAAAGGAAGAAATGAATGTATGCCAGGGATGGGGTTCATTTAAATTGGTCTGGGGTGGGAGCACTGGCAACTGGGAGTGGGGGGAGCCGTTGGACTTTAAAAAAAGGAAAAAGTTAGTGGTATGGGTTTTTTTGGGAGGAAAAAAAAGTGAAAAATCCCCGTTTTTTTTAATTTTACAAATTTTTTGGGGGGAATTTGTATTAAGCCCGAACGAGGTTTTTAAAATTGAAAAGTAAAGGGGCTTTGGGGTATAAGGAAAAAAATTTGGTTTTAGAAAAAAAACAGAAAGGCGGAAAAGGGGAAAAAAGAAAGGGGGGCTTTTATGTTTATTATGCTAATTTCCGTATTTAGGGAAAAAGATGGGCGATTTTAGATTTGTTTTAGTGTGGTAACAATTTTTGGAAAAAGACCCAAAATGAAGGGGGGGGGTTAAATTAAAAAAGTAGGGAAACCTGCGGAATGTCATATTCGGGGTTTTTAAAAGGGTTTCCAAATAGATAGAATTTTTTTTTTCGGGGGAAAAAAAAGGGGGGGGGTGGCATTGTATGTCCGAGGATGGGTTTCTTGAACTGGGTTTCCCTAAAAACGGGTTTTAAGTCTGAAATAACCCTTTTCAAGTTGTTTGGATAGAATTTTTAGAGGGGCATGAAAAAAAAGATTTTTGGAGTGATATTTCCGTCCCCCCAAAATTAGATTGGGGCCAAGGGAGATACTTGGGGGGGAAAATTTTTAAGGCACAAAGGGGGACGATAATGTATTTAAATTTAGGAGACTTTTAAATTTAGGGCCCTATTGATTGGGGAAATTTTTTGAAAAGGGAAATTTTGAATCATACGACTTCTTTGAAGTAGTTCAGGATTGTTTTTTTTTTAAAACAGTTTTGGCCCGAACCTACAAGGGGGAAATAACCTTTTGACTTGTTATGGCAAAAATGAATCCCTTTTTAAAAAATTTAGAAATTTTTAGAGAAAAATTGGGGTGAGCGACCCCCAAATCAATTACTTTTGCATTTAAGGAAGTACGGAAATAGCGATAACTCAGAAAAAGTCCCAGATTTCCCCTTTTGCAGAATTTCCCATGGGGTTAGAGAACACTTACAAACTGTTGACTGGGGTAACGGGGAAGGGGAGCTTCAAAAATGACAGTTTTCTGACACAAAACAGCTTTCCAAAGAAGGGTTTATCCCATATAAAGAAATTTTTGGGTCCCAAAAAAATGACCCAAAATGGGGGGGTCAATAATTTGGCCCAAAAATCTTTCTAGGGCTTTAAAAAAGGAATTTAAAAGGGGTATCAAAAGATTTTGAGGGGTTTATCTTTTGAATCAAATATATTGACATTTAAAAGGGACATTAAAAAAAGGGGTAAGAAAAAACTAAAAGGGGCATGAAATTAAAGGGTTTCTAGGGATTCTAAAACTAACCCAAAAAAATTTTTTTTCCCGGTCTAAAAACAAAAGTTAGAGACAAGTTTTATTTTTTTTTTATTATCACACTGGCCGGGTTCCCACCAAGGGAGGGGGGCCCGAAAAAGGGAAAAATTTTCCCCCATAATTTTACTCCATCAAAGGGCTTGCCCGAAGGGTTCTTTAAAACTCAGTTTTTTTTTCTGCAAACCCTTAAAACCCCCCCCTTAGAGTGCAGGCACTGGACTTCCCCTTCCAAGGGTCAAGCCGGCCCCCGGTTTTCCCTGAATCCCCCTTTATTAAAAATTTTCTTTTCTCACACCCCCCAACAGCACCCTCAAGTAAAAAAAACCATTTTTTCCAAATTTACTCCTATCAAACACGCTCACGCAAGGGCCCGCTGGAAAATTTCCCAAACCCCTCCCACAAAAAACCACCCTTTTCCCCCCCCCCTCCAACCTTTTCCCAGGCCCACCCCTACCCCGCCTTCCCCCCCTTTTCCCCTACAGGGCTGATACACTCTTGAAATCATTCTGGTTTTTGGGTCCATTCCCCTCCCAATGTTTTCCCAACCACCCAAAAAACCCTTTCCCCAAACCCCTGGACAACAGTTTTGGTTTAACCTTTCTCCCCCCTCCTAACTTTCCAAAACTACGAATTCTCTGCAATTTTATTCACCCCCAACAATTTCCCTCAACATGACATCTCCACTTTCCCCAGCCTTCTCCTCGCTGCAAAATTCATCACCCCTGCTTCACACCCCTATAAAAGCGTTGGTTAAAAAAAAAAAATCTCATTTCATTTTCCCCCCCTTTTTCCTCCAAGGACAAAGTTCTTTGTCTCCACAGACTCCTAAGTGCACCACCACTCTTTTTCCCTCATCAATTCTATGATTCACCTCATTTTTCATAGACCCATCTGCTGCCACGTCCACTCCCAAATATCTGAATACGTTCACCTCCTCCATACTCTCTTCCTCCAATCTGATATTCAATCTTTCATAACCTAATCTTTTTGTTACCCTTTATAACCTTACTCTTTCCCGTATTCACCTTTAATTTTCTTCTTTTGCACACCCTACCAAATTCACCCACCAATCTCTGCAACTTCTCTTCAGAATCTCCCAAGAGCACGTGTCATCAGCAAAGAGAAAGCTGTGACAACTCCCACTTTGTGTGTGATTCTTATCTTTTAACTCCACGCCTCTTGCCAAACCCTCGCATTTACTTCTCTTACAACCCCATCTATAAATATATTAAACAACCACGGTGACATCACACATCCTTGTCTAAGGCCTACTTTTACTGAGAAAAAATTTCCCTCTTTCCTACAACTCTAACTTGAGCCTCACTATCCTCGTAAAAACTTTCACTGCTTTCAGTAACCTACCTCCTACACCATACACTTGCAACATCTGCCACATTGCCCCCCTATTCCCCCCTGTCATACGCCTTTTTTCCAAATCCTAAATGCCACAAAGCCCTCTTTAGCCTTATCTAAAAAACTGTTCACTTATATTTTTTCACTGTAAACACCTGGTCCACCCCACCCCCTACCTTTCCTAAAGCCTCCTTGTTCATCTGCTATCCATTTTCCGTCTTACTCTTAATTCTTTCAATTAAAAACTCTACCATACACTTTACCAAGTATACTCAACAGACTTATCCCCCTATAATTTTTGCACTCTTTTTTAAATCCCTTTGCCTTTTAAAAAAGGAACTATGCATGCTCTCTGCCAATCCCTAGGTACTTTACCCTCTTCCATACATTTATTAAATAATTGCACCAACCACTCCAAAAAATATCCCCACCTGCTTTTAACATTTCTATCTTTATCCCATCAATCCCTTTTTAAACCTACTGCCTCACGAACTCCCCCACACTCACAACTGGCTCTTCCTCACTCCTACAAGATGTATTCCTCCTTGCCCTGTAAAACGAAATCACAGCTTCCCTATCTTCATCAACATTTAACAATTCCTCAAAATTATTCCTCCATTTTCCCCAATACCTCTAACTCTCCATTTAATAACTCTCCTCTCCTTTTTTAACTGACAAATCCATTTGTTCTTTTAGGCTTTCTTAACTTGTTAATCTCACTCCAAAAACTTTTTCTTTATTTTCAACAAAATTTGTTGATAACATCTCACCCACTCTCCCATTTGCTCTCTTTTTACATTGCTTCAAACCCCTCTCTTAACCTCTCTCTTTTTCTCCATATACTCTTCCTTCCTTGCATCACTTTCTACTTTGTAAAAACTTCTCATATGCTAATTTTCTCCCTTACTACTCTCTTTACATCATCATTCCACCAATCGCTCCTCTTCCCTCCTGCACCCACTTTCCTGTAACCACAAAACTTCTGCTGAACACTCTAACACTACATTTTTAAACTTACCCCATACCTCTTCGACCCCTTTCCTATGCTCTCATTTGCCCATCTATCCTCCAATAGCTGTTTATGTCCCCTTACCCTAACTGCCTCTCTTTTAGTTTTTAAACCTTCACCTCTCTCTTCCCTGATGCTTCATTCTCCTTGTACCCATCTACCTTTTGCTCTCAGTGTAGCTACAACTAGAAAGTGATCTGATATATCTGTGGCCCTTTATAAACATTTTACAATCCTGAAGTCTACTCAACAGTCTTTTATCTACCAATACATAATCCAACAAACTATGTCATTTCGCCCTACATCATATCTTGTATACTTATTTATCCTCTTTTTCTTAAATATGTATTACCTATAACTAAACCCCTTTCTATACAAAGTTCAATCAAAGGGCTCCCCTTATCATTTACACTTGGCACCCCAAACTTACCTACCACACCCTCTCAAAAGTTCTCTACTTTCATTCAGGTCCCCTACCACAATTACTCTCTCACTTGGTTCAAAGGCTCCTATACATTCACTTAACATCTCCCAAAATCTCTCTCTCTCCTCTGTATTCCTCTCTTCTCCAGGTGCATACACGCTTATTATGACCCACTTCTCGCATCCAACCTTTACTTTAATCCACATAATTCTGAATTTACACATTCATATTCTCTTTTCTCCTTCCATAACTGATCATTTAACATTACTGCTACCCTTCCTTTGCTCTAACTCTCTCAGATACTCCAGATTTAATACCCTTTATTTCCCACCACTGAAACTCTCCTACCCCCTTCAGCTTGTTTTTTCTTAGGGCCAGGGGCATCCAACTTCTTTTTATTCATAACATCAGCAATCATCTGTTTCTTGTCATCCGCACTACATCCACGCACATTCAAGCATCCCAGTTTTATAAAGTTTTCTTCTTCTCTTTTTTAGTAAAGTCTACAGGAGAAGGGGTTACTAGCCCATTGCTCCCGGCATTTTAGTCGCCTCATACGACACGCATGGCGTACAGAGGAAAGATTCTTTTCCACTTCCCCTTGGACAATAGAAGATATAAAGAAGAACAAGACCTATTAGAAAAAGGAGAAGAAAAACCTAGATGTATGTTATATTATGCATGTGCGTCATGTCTGTGAAGTGTGACCAACTGTATAGGGAGTAGAAAAGATTCCCTGTTATCTAGCGTGTTTATGGAGCAGAAAAAGATAGGTCCCCTTAAAATAACTATGGGCATCTTATGACAAAGAGAATGAAATGTGATCGATTTTTAATATTTATTGTTCTCTCAGTTTTTACACAGGAAGACTACTAACCATATTCCAGTAATTAATTTTTATAGTGGGCAGAAAAAGATAAATTATGAAACATCACAGTCCTTCAGTGAGATGGTTGTGAAGCAGATAGACAGATGAAGCAAAATAAGTCACGGTCATGTTGAGGTTTTTTTCAAGGGTTCTTAAGGAATGCAAAAAGAAAAACTATGTGATCCGTTAACTAATATTTTTATTTATCTCTTCAAACAGGTAGTGTTTGATTTGTGGAGATGGACTAATGTAAATTCCTATTTTTAAAACAGGGGAAATGTCGTTACCGTCAAATTACCGCCCAATAAGCCTGACCTCAATTGTAGGCAAAATTACTAGACGTCAATTATAGCTGGAATTATAAGAAGCCATCTCCGATAGCATAGCTTGATTAATGATTACTCAGCATGGATTCACAAGAGGCCGGTCTTGTCTCAACTATTTATTAAATTTCTTCAGTAAAGCTTTTGAGGTGTTGACCACGATAAAGATTTTGATATTATTACTTAGATTTTGTAAGGTTTTGATAGAGTTCCACACGTTGACTGTTAATGAAAGTGGCATGCTCATGCATTGGGGGATAAGTGCTCTCGTGGATCGAGTCTTGGGCTCACTGCAGGAAGCTGGGTGTGTCCAAAATTGGGGTTAAATCCGAGTGGGGATCTAACAAGTGGCGTTCCACAGGGATCAGTCTTGGGCCCGTTGTTGTTTATAATATATATCATTGATATTGTTGAGGGAATTACTAGTGATATGTCAAATCGCGATGACACAAAGATAGGTAGGAATAATTGATTCCAAACGTAGATGTTATGGAACTTCAGGAGGATTTTAAACGAACTCTATTCTTGGTCAGAGTAAAAGTGGCTGATGCAGTTCAATGTAGATAAGCAAGGTTCTGAAGCTTGGGTGTGCCCTTAACAACTTTACTTATAAGTAAATGATGTTAGAACTTAGCCATACAGATTGCGAAAGACTTGGGGGTTATGGTGAGCAGCAACCTTAAACCAAGACAGCAATGCCTAAGCGTACGTAATAAAGGCAAATAGATTACTGGGATTTATATCAAGAAGTGTATGCAACAGAAGTCCCAGAGTCTCTGCAGTTCTATTCTTAATGTTAGTAAGGCCTCAGTCTAGATTTTGCAGCTCAGTCTGTCTCACATATTTCAGAATGGACATAAATTCGTTAGAAAACTTTCAGCGTTGATGACTAAATTATTACATAGCATTAGAAATCTTTCCTTATGAAGAAAGAGATTGAAGCTCTTAAGTTACATTCACTTGGTTAGACGAAGAATGAGTGGAGACCTGATCGACAGTGTTTAAATGGAAGATAGGTATAATAAAGGGGATATTAATAGGTCTTGAGGATGTCTCTCCAAGAGAGACCCGCATAATGGATTTATATTAGATATGTTTAATTTAGAAAGGACTTAGGAAGGTATTGGTTTGGGAAATAGGTAGTTGATGAGTGGAACAGTATACCTAGTTGGTTGTTGTTGAGGCTAGGACTTTGGGTAGTTTCAAATTTAGGTTAGATAAGTACATGAGTGGGCGGGAGGGGTTGGAATTTGAGTGGGACTTTCACATCAAGAGCTTATTTCTTGGGTGGCATTGAAAATTGGGTTCGGTTTGGCAAATGTTTTATTAGTGGGATAAATTGTAAAAGGACTGGCATAGTCATGGGCCAACAGGCCTTGCTGCAGGGTTCCATCTTTCTTATGTTCTTATGTTAACACAGTCAGTACTGGCAGGTTGTGGCGACACACAGTCGTACTGGCCAGGTGGTGGCAACGCAGTCGATGGTCAGGTTGTTTGCAACACACAGTCGCCATACTGGCAGGTTGTGGCATACAAGTCGTACTGGTCAGGTTGTGGCAACACACAGTCGTACGGGCCCTGGTTGTGGCAAACACAACAGTCGTCCTGGCAAGGTATTGTAGATACTCACCAGTCGTCCTGGCCTGGTTGTGGCAACTCACAGTTCGTCCTGGCCAGGTTGTGGCAACACACAGTCGTACTGGCCAGGTTGTGGCAAAATCACACACTGTCGTAATGGTCGGTTGTGGCAACACACAGTCGTCCTGGCCAGTTTGTGGCAACACAGTCGTCCTGGCCAGGTTGTGGCAAACTCACAGTCGTCCTGGCAGGTTGTGGCAACACCACAGTCGACCTGGCAGGTTTGTGGCAACACAGTCGTTCCTGGCAGGTTGTGGCAACCACAGTCGTCCTGAGCCAGGTTGGGCAACACACGTCGTAGGTCAGGTTGTGGGCAAAACACAGTCGTCTGGCCAGGTTGTTGCAACACAGTCGTACTGCCAGGTTGTGGCAACACAAGTCGTACTGGTCAGTTTGTGGCAAACACCCCCCCCCCCATGTCGTCCTGGCAGGTTGTGCTAACAGAGTCGTTAACTGCCAGGTTGTTCGGAAACACACAGTCGTACTGGTCAGTATGTGGCAAACACACAGTGTCCTGGCCAGGTTGTGGCAAACACAGTCGTACTGGCCAGGTTGTGGCAACACACAGTCGTACTGGTCAGGTTGTGGCTACCACAGTCGTCATGGCAGTTGTGGCACACGTGTACTGGCCAGGTTGTGGCAACACACAGTCGTTTACTGGCCAGGTTGTGGCAACACACAGTCGTACTGGCCAGGTTGTGGCAACTCACAGTCGTCCTGGCCAGGTTTGTGGCAACACAGTCGTCCTGGCCATGGTTGTGGCAAACACAGTCGTTCCTGGTCAGGTTGTTGGCAACACAAAGTCTGTCTGGCCAGGTTGTGGCAACACAGTCGTACTGGCCAAGGTTGTGGCAACACACAGTCGTACTGGGCCAGGTTGTGGCAAACACAGTCGTTCTGGCCAGGTTGTGGCCAACACAGGTCGTCCTGCGCCAGGTGTTGGCAACACAACCTTTCGTACTGGTACAGGTTTGTGGCACAAACCAGTCGTCCTGGCCAGGTTGTGGCAAACAACACAGTGCGTACTGGCCAGTTTGTGGAACACTCAGTCGTACTGGCCAGGTTGTGGCAACACAGTCGTCCTGGCCAGGGTATGTAGCAAAAAAAATCACAAGTCGTAACTGGCCAGGTTGTTTTTCCCCCCCCCCCCCCCCCCCCCCCCCCTGGCAACACAGTCGTACTGGCCAGGTTGTGGCACAACACAGTCGTACTGGCCAGGTTGTGGCAACACACAGTCGTACTGCCAGGTTTGTGGCAGGGCAAACACAGTCGTACTGGCCTGGTTGTAGAACACAGTCGTACTGAGCCTGGTTGTGCAACACACAGTCGTATGGCCAGGTCTTGTGGCAACACAGTCGTATGGTCCAGGTTTGTGGCACACACAGGACTCCAGTTACTGGACAGAGTTGTGGCACACACGTCGTACTGGCCAGGTTGTGGGCAACACACAGTCGTACTGGCCAGGTGTGGCTAACACACAGTCGTAATGGCAGGTTGTGGCAACACAGTCGTACTGCCAGGTTGTGGCAAACACGTCGTACTGGCAAGGTTGTGGCAACACACAGTCGAAACTGGCCTGGTTGTGGCAAACACAGTCGTACTGGCCAGGTGTTTGGCAACACAACAGTCGTCTGGCCAGGTTGTGGGCAACACAGTCGTACTCGGTACCAGTTGTGGCAAACTCACAGTCGTACTGGCCAGGTTGTTGGCAACACACAGCTTCGTACTGGCCAGGTTGTGGAAAAACACACAGTTCGTACTGGCCAGGTTGTACAACACACAGTCGTACTGGCCAGGTTGTGGCAACACTGTCGTAAACTGGCCAGGTTGTGGCAACACAGTCGTACTGGCAGGTTGATGGCAACACACAGGTTTGTACTGGCCAGGTATGTGGCCATCACGTCAGTTATGGCCAGGTTGTGGCAACTCAGTCGTACTGGCCAGTTGTGGCAACACACAGTCTACTGGCCAAGGTTGTGGCAACACACAGTCGTAACTGGCCAGGTTGTGGCAACACAGTCGTTACTGGGCAGGTTGTGGCAACACACAGTCGTACTGGCCAGGTTGTGGCAACACACAGTGTCGGGCCTAGGTTTGTGGCAACAGAGTCGTACTGGCCAGGTTGTGGCAACACACAGTGTACTGGCCAGGTTGTGGCAACACCACAGTCGTTATACTGGCCAGTTGTGGCAACACACAGTCGTACTGGCCAGGTTGTGGCACACACAGTCGTATGGCCAGGTTGTGGCACACAGTCGTACTGGCCAGGTTGTGGCAGCACACAGTCGTACTGGCCAGGTTGTGGCAACACACTGTCGTACTGGCAGGTATGTGGTCAACACACCACCCCCAGGTCGTACTTGGCCAGGTTGTGGCAACACACAGGTCGTACTGGCCAGGTTGTTGGCAACACAGTCGTACTGGCCTGTGTTGCATGGCAACACCACAGTCGTACTGGCCTGGTTGTGAGCAAACACAGTCGTACTGGCCGTGTTGTGGCTACACACAGGTAGTACTGGCCAGGTTGTGGCAAAACACACGTCGTATGGCCGGTTGTGGCACACACAGTGTACTGGCCAGGTTGTGGCAACACAACAGTTTCGTTCTTGGCCAGGTTGTGGCGTACACAAGTCGTACTGGCAGGTTGTGGCAACACACAGTCGTACTGGCCTGGTTAGTGGCAACTCTCAGTCGTTATGGCCAGGTTTTTGTGGCAGTACACAGTCGTACTGGACAAGGTTTGTGGCAATCACCACAGTCGTACTGGCTCCAGGTTGTGGCAGTTACACAGTCGTAGGCAGGTTGTGGCAACACACAGTCGTTACTGGCCAGGTTGTTGGGCAACACAGTCGTACTGCGCCAGGTTGTGGCAACACACAGTCGTACTTGGCCAGGTTGTGGCAACACACAGTCGTACTGGCCAGGTTGTGGCAACACAGTCGTACTGGCCAGGTTAGTGGCAGCACACAGTCGTTCTGGACAGGTATGTAGCAGCACGTCAGTCGTATCTGGCCAGGTATTTGTGGCAACCATCACAGTCGTACGGGCCATGGGATTGTGGCAAAACAGTCGTACTGGACCAGGTTGTGGCATCACACAGTTGTACTGGCCAGGTTGTGGCAACACAAAGTCGTATGGGGCCAGGTTGTGGCAACACAGTCGTACTGGTCAGGTTGTGGCAAAACACAGTTCGTATGGCCAGGTTTTGGCAACACAACAGTCGTACTGGCCAGGTTGGTGGATACACAGTCGTTACTGGCCAGGTTGTTGGCAACCAACAGTCGTACTGGCCTGGTTGTGCTAGCACAAGTTCGTACTGGCCTGGTTGTGCAACACAACAGTGTACTGTCTGGTTGTGCAACACAGTCGTACGGCCAGGTTGTGGCAACACAGTCGTACTGTCGGTCTGTGGGCAACACAGTCGTATGGTCCAGGTTGTGGCAACACACAGTCGGTCCTGGTTGGTTGTGGCCATCACACAGTTCGTTACTGGCCAGGTTGTGGCACAACAGTCGTACTGGCCAAGTTTGTGGCAACACACTGTCGTCCTGGTCAGGTTGTGGCAACACAGTCGTACCTGGCCAGGTTGTGGCGCCACACCAAATCTGATTGTAAGAGATCTAGTATCATCCAGTTGACAGTTTTTATTTTATCACCGAAAGTTTTTTTGTATCTGTGACGGTGATTTTTTTTTGTCATTAATGAAGAAGTGAGAGAAGTGTATGTACGAGAACTGAGAGAGTTATTTAATAATTAATTCTACTTAAACAAAGTGTTATATAAGAATATCTTCTTTATCTTAACCACAAGTCTCTCAAGTTACTCACTTCCTCACATATTTACATCTTTTTCCACATTATTTCATCAAAATATTATAACCTTCATTGTACTTTCTTAAGAAAATTTAAATAATTTAATCCAAAATTTTCAAAATTCCTTTACACAATTTATACATTATTAAATTTAATTAAACAATGGTGAGGGAGAGTGTAGTTATGTCTATGATAACGTGTACACATGTATGTATGTGTGTTAGTGTGTTTGTAGTGATGTACGTGTACACATGTATGTATGTATGTGTGTTAGTGTGTTTGTAGTGATGTATATGTGTACACATGTATGTATATGTGTGTTAGTGTGTTTGTAGTGATGTATATGTGTACACATGTATGTATATGTGTGTTAGTGTGTTTGTAGTGATGTATATGTGTACACAGGTAAGGTATATGTCTGTGTTTTGATAGTAGTGTGTTGTAGTTGTGTACTGTGTACACCATGTATGTATATGTGTGTTAGGATGTTGTGTTTGTAGTGATTGTATATGTGTCAACCATATATGGAATATATGTGTGTTAGTGTGTTTGTGTGATGTATTATGTGTACAATGTATGTTTAGTCTGTTTATGTTTGAAGTGTGTTTGTAGTGTGTTCATGTGTACACTGTATGTATATGTGTTGTTGTGGTGTTTGTAGTGATGTATATGTGTACACATATATGAATATATGTGTGTTAGTGTGTTTGTAGTGATGTATATGTGTACACATGTATGTATATGTCTGTTTTGTTAGTAGTGTGTTTGTAGTGATGTACATGTGTACACATGTATGAATATGTGTGTGTTGGTAGTAGTGTGTTTCTATTTGATGTGTATGTGTAACAATGTATGTATTTGTTGTTTTTGTTAGTAGTTGTGTTTGTAGTGATGTACATGTGTATCACATGTATGAACTATGTGTGTGTGGTTGTAGTATGTTTTAGTGATGTATATGTGTACACATGTATGTATATGTCTGTTTTGTTAGTAGTGTGTTTGTAGTGATGTACATGTGTACACATGTATGAATATGTGTGTGTTGGTAGTAGTGTGTTTCTAGTGATGTGTATGTGTACACATGTATGTATATGTCTGTTTTGTTAGTAGTGTGTTTGTAGTGATGTACATGTGTACACATGTATGTATATGTGTGTGTTAGTGTGTTTGTAGTGATGTATATTTACACATGTATGTATATATGTGTATTTTAGTGATGTATTATATGTGTAGATCAAAGTGAAAAGTAAACGTCAAAAAAAGAAAACTTGTTGATCAACAAAAAATCTTCACAGTGAAGCTCAGAGCACACGTTCTGTAGCCAGCTGTCAGCCTGTGTGACTCTGCTGTCATGCCCTGGGCTGTACTCTGCTGTCAGCCTGACTGACTCTTGCTTGTCAGCCTGGCTGACTCTGCTGTCACCTGGTTGACTCTCTGCTGTCTGCCTGGTATGACTCTGCGGTCAGCCTGGCTGACTCTGCTCTCAGCCCTTGGCTGACTTCTGCTGTCACCTGGCTGACTCTTGCTGTCAGCCTGGCTGACGCTCTGCTGTCAGGCTGGCTGACTCTGTCTGTCAGCCTGGTCTGACTCTGCTGTCAGCCTGTGTTGGCTCTGCTGTCTGATGTTTGGCTCATGCTGTCTGACCTGGTTGATTGCTGTCAGCCTGGTTGGACTCTGCTGTTCAGCCTGGCTGACTCTGCTGTCAGCCTTGGAGCTCGACTTGCTGGTCTAGCTGGTCTGACTTCTGCTGTTCAGCCTGGTTGGACTATGGCTGTCAGCCTGGCTGGCTCTGCTGTCAGCCTGGCTGACTCTCTGTCAGGCCTGGCTGACGCTCTGCTGATCAGCCTTGGCTGATCTGCTGCGCTCAGCCTGGCTTGACTCTGCTGTCAGCCTGGTTGGCTATGCACTGTCAGCTGGTTGACTCTGCTGTCAGGCTGGCTGGCTCTGTGTCAGCCTGGCTGACTCTGCTGTCAGCCTGGCTGACCTTGCTTGTCGCCTGGTGGCTCTGTGCTCGTCGCTGGCTTGGCTCTGGATGTCATTCAGCCTGGCTGCGACTCTGCTGTCAGCCTGGTTGGCTTGCTGTCAGCCTGGCTGTCTTGCTGTCAGCTGGGCTGGCTCTGCTGTCAGCCTGGTTGGCCTCCGCTGTCAGCATCTGTAGCTGGCTCTGCTGTCAGCTGGCTTGGACTCTGCTGTCAGCCTGGCTGATTGCTGTCAGCCTGGCTGACTCTGCTGTCAGCCTGGCTGACTCTGCTGTCAGCATGGCTGCTCTGATGTCAGCCTGGCTGGACTCTGCTGTCAGCCTGGCTGATTCTGCTGTCAGCCTGGTTGGCTTCTTGCTGTCAGCCTGGTTGGCTCTGCTTGTCAGCCTGGCGAACTTGCTGTCAGCCTGGTTGGCTCTGGCTGGTCAAGCCTGGCTGACTCTGCTGTCAGCCTGGCTGACTCTGCTGTCAGCCTGGCTGACTCTGCTGTCAGCCTGGCTGACTCTGCTGTCAGCTGGATTTGGACTCTGCTGTCGCCTGGTTGACTCTGCTGTCAGCCTGAGCTGACTTGCTGTCAGCTGGGCTGTACTTGCTGTTCAGCATGCTGGTGACTCTGCTAGTCAGCCTGGCTGGACTCTGCTGTCAGCCTGCGCTGACTCTGCGTCAGCCTGGTTGATCGCTGTTCAGCCTTGGGTTGGCTCTGCTGTTCGCCTGGTTGGCCTCTGCTGGTCAGCCTGGTTGACTCTGCTGTCAGCTGGTTTGATCTCTGCTTGTCAGCCTGGCTG
>NC_069463.1:31989093-32014220 GCF_026875155.1 Cherax quadricarinatus
ATATTATCTATATAGTAATAGCAGATAACTGGTGTAAATTGTATTGTGTGCGTATTTGTAGTACATCAGGATTGTGTGCATATTTTTTATGCATGCAAGTTAATGTATAATGAATATGACATTAAGATGAGTGTGTTATCTAAACGTATAATATTTGCTGTAAATAACTTACAAAATGTGTATTCAAAAAACAATATCTAGCGCTTGTTAGTTTTGCGAGTGTCAAATGAGTAAAGACGGTAAATAAACAAAAAATGAAAACAGCGGTGTAATACTTAAACACAGTGATGATGGTGGTGGACAAAATCAGCCAATACTAAAACAACTTAAATCACAAAACACTTTTAAACAGCTAAATAAGTTATAAACACAAACTTGTTCTTCGTATATTTCTTCATATGTAACATAAAAGATTTCCAAATTTATGTTAACTTAGTCCTCATCGTAGGTGGCGAACTGTGAGGCAAAGCTTGGTGGCGTCTAGCTGACCAATACGGTCGCGGTCTGTCTTGGGTGGGTGTAATTACTGGACTCGTCAGTTTTCTGTGTGAGCGTCACCTCCAGTAATTCCAAAGCCCACCTGGACAGCCTCTTCCTTCTCTATACCGTAGACCACCTAGACAAGACTAAAGTATTCCATGTCAGCGAGGTCCACTGGCAAGGATGGGCAACCACTGACTCTGGGGACAGTGGAGGGAAGGGAGTCACCTAAGGTGACACTAGTACATACTCCAGGATACACTGATCCGTTGGAAGTGACCGCTGACTCTGGGGAAGTGGGAAGGGAGTCCACTACAGATGACATAAGTGGCACTCCTGGAGACACAGATCCAGGGAAGCGTGTCCATGCGCACGAATAAAGGTTTACGTAACTCCTTTGGAGCAATGCCACTATCCCCCTACCACCACCCCGAAAGGCTCAGGATTAGCTGCCACCTTTCCCAGTAGTAACACCCACTGGGTTGACGCGGGCCCCCATCGTTTTCAACTAGTGAACAGGTTCTACGCCAATAAGAAGTGGATTGCAATCGCAGAGGTTATGTTGATACCGCATCTCCTGTCTGCCACATTGTCACATCATCCCAATTCTAGAGCTGGTTGAGCACCGTCTGCTATCTGTGGCTTCTATTTCTGTCTTCTTACCGTGCACGTGCACAAACTTATACTTACATGGAGATACATAGTGTACATATAGCTAGTTCTAAATTGAGGTGAAGGATATCGTCACAATAAGTACTAAACTATATTTGCCGTTGCTAGTGTTTCTTTTGCTCCCATTACAAACCTGGATAACAGGCCTTTGAAATCCTAGAGGTTGTAATAATCACCTAATCTTTTTGTTAACTTCATAACCTTACTACTTCCTTATTCACCTTTATTTCTTCATTGCACACCTACCAAATTGCATCCACCAATCTCTGCAACTTCTCTTCAGAATCTCCCAATGAGCAAAGTTGTCATCAGCAAAGAGCAGCGTGCACTCCCAAACTTTGTGTAGATTCTTTATCTTTTAACCTCTCATGCCTCTTGCCAAGACCCTCGCATTTTACTTCTCGTTACAACCCATCTATAAATATATTAAAACAACTCACGGGACATCACACCATCCTTGGCTAAGGCCTACTTTTACCTGGGAAAAAATTTTTCACCTCAATTCCCATACATACTCAACTTGAGCCTCACTATCCTCGTAAAAACTCTTCACCTGCTTCTTAAGTATACCCTACCTCCTTACACATACACTATGCATACATCTGCCACATAGCCCCCCTATCCACCACTGTCATATACGCTTTTTCCTACAAATCCATGAGAATGCCAACAAAGACCTCTTTATAGCCATTATCTAAATACTGTTCACTTTAATGTTTCACTGAAAACACCTGGTCCACCCACCCCCTACCAGACCTTTCTAAAGCCTCCTTGTTACATACTGCTATCCTATCTCTTCCTACCGTCTACTCCCTAATTTATTATTATTATTATATGAATAACACCACCATCGGGGTGTTACATCCCACTCTGGATGGTGGGTGTTATTATTCCCACCTCCAGCCCTCCCTGATCAGTATCTCACGTCTGTGTTTATCTTTCCCACCATCCACCTCTCCTGACAGTAGCCACGGTGGTGATATTCCCACTCCAGCCTCTTTTGACATGTAGCCCCGGTGGTGTTATTCCCACGTCCAGCCTCTTCTGACAGTAGCCACTTGTGATTATTATACCCACTCCAAGCCTCCCAGACATCGCCCGGCGGTATTATAATATTTTCCCACTCACAGCCTCTCTGCAGAGTTAGCCACGGTGAGTTTTCTTCTCCCTATCCCACACCAGCCTCACTGACAGTAGCCCGTGCTGTTAATTCCTATATTCCCACTCTACAGCCTCCCTGACAGTTAGCCACGGTGGATGTTATTCCACACTACGAGGTAATAAACACGTCAGTGTCATACCTTCGCTGTGCCCCAACCCCACGTTATCATAATCTGAAAAAAAATTCCCCTAAAGAAAATACTTTCATCAACGCAGTACAACACCGTGTTCAACCCTCAACTTACACATAATCCACTGTCCTTTGCAGAGGCGCTCAGTTTACAAACATTTAGAACATATATGAAGATATAATAAGATACGCCCATTAAAAATGCCAATATCCTCCAATTTTGGGTTTAAACGCTGTGTTAATTAACAAGACCTCATTTAAAATTAAGTCGCTTTCTTATATTGTTTTCTCTGTACGTTTAAAGATACATTTTTTTCATTTATGTTAATGTAAAAATTACATAACTTTGTTCCAAAAAGCGAATATTAGAAATCTTACCTAACCTTTCATTAATGTTATTTTAATATTTATTGGTCTTTTAGCCTAAATTATAAGCTAAATTATTTTTTGATAAGCATTACAAATAATTTAATAATAAACAAACACATATGTAATATATATATATTTTCGTTACAGTTCTAGAATGATTTTTTCGCGAAATTATTGCATTACTTCCAAACTTTCAAAACTTTTTGTGTCTTATTTTACGGCAAGAGAAAGTTTGTGTATGTGTTCAGTATTGTTGTTTATTGAAAGTTACTACACAGTAACTTCTTTCTATGTTACGAACTTGTGAGGTTATTCAACTTTGTCATGCTCATCCGTTTTATGCAATATTTTGGTTGTTCTTTTAGGCGTTTACGTGCTTGCAGTGTTGACCGTTCAGCTTGTTGTGTTGACGTGCTTGTTGTGTTTGACTGTGCTGTTGTGTTGACGTGCTTGTTGTGTTGCCGTGCTTGTTGTGTTGAGACGTGCTTGTGTGTTGAGGTGCCATTGTTGTGTTGACGTCTTGTTTGTTGACGTGCTTGTTGTGTTGACCGTGCCTTTGCTGAGTGTTGACGTGCACGTTTGCTGATATTGACGATCTTGTGTGTTTGACGTGCGTTTGTTGTGTTGACGAGTTCGCTATCTGTGTTTGACGTGCTTGCTTGTGGCTTGACGTTCTTGCTTGTGGTGACGTGCCTGTTGTGGTGACGTGCTATTGCTGATTGTTGGACGTGGCTTGGTTCTGTGTTTGACGTGCTTGTTGTGTATGACGGCTTGGTTGTGCTTGACGAGCTTGCTGCTTTTGACGTGCTTGTTGTGTTGACGTGCTTGATCGTGTTGAACGTGCTTGCTGTGTTGACGTGCTTGTTGGTTGACGTGCTTGTTGTGTTGACGTTGGCTTGTTTGTTGACGTCTTGTTGTGTTGACGTGCTTGTTGTGTTGACGTGCTATGTAGTTTGACGTGCTTGTTTGTTGGGGATTGACGTGCTTGTTGTGTTGACGTGCTTGTTGTGTTGACGTGCTTGTTGTGTTGACGTGCTTGTTGTGTTGACGTGCTTGTTGTGTTGACGTGCTTGTTGTGTTGACGTGCTTGTTGTGTTGACGTGCTTTGCGGTGTTGACGTGCTTGCTGTTTGACGTGCTTGTTGTGTTGACGGTCTTGTTGTGTTGACGGGAGCTTTGCTGACGTTGACGTGCTGTTGTTGTTGAGCACGTGCTTGTTTGTGATTTACGTGCTTCATGTGTTGACGTGCTTGTTGTGTTAACGAGCTTGTTTGTGGTTGACGTGCTTGCCTGTGTTGACGTGCTTGTTGTCTGTTGACGTGCTTGTTGTGTTTTGCGCATGCTTGCGTGTTGACCAGTGCTTGCTGTGTTTGAACGTGCTTGTGTTATTTTTGACGTGCTTGTTTGTCTGTTGAAACGTGCTTGTTTGTTGACGCTGCTCTGTTGTGTTTGACCCGTGCTTGTTGTGTTTGACGTGCGTGTTGTGTTGACGTGCTACTCTTGTGTAACGTGCTTGTTGTGTTGACCGTGCTTGCTGTGTTGACGTGCCATTGCATCGATGTTTACGTGCTGTAAATGTCTGTTGACGGCTAACGTTTGCGTTTTGACCGTGCTGACTAATGGCTGTGTTTGACGTCCTTGCTGTCGTTAGTACAGAGAGCATTGTTGTGTTGCGCGTGCGATGTGTTGCCTTGACGTGCTTGCTGTGTTGACGTCTTGTTGTGTTTACGTGCTATGTTGTGTTTGACCCCCCGTGCTTGATGTGATGAACCGTGCTTGCTGTTATTGACGTGCGTGCTGTGTTGAGGTGCTTGTTTGTGTTGACGTGCTTGTCTGGTTCGACGTACCATTGCTGTGTTTGACCTGGCTTGCTGTGTATGACGTGGCTTTCTGTGTTGACGCGACTTGCTGTAGTTGATAGTTGCTACGCTGTGAACTGACAGTGCTATGCTGAGTTGACAAGTCTGTGTTGACACGTACTTGCTGTGTTGACGTGCTTGCCTGTGTTTGACGTGCTTGCTGCGTTGACGTGCTTGCTGTGTAGACGTGCTTGCTGTGTTGACGTACTTGCTATTGTTGACCTGCTTGCTGCTGGTTGAACCGTGCTGCTGTGTTGACGTGCTTGCTTGTTAACGGTGCTTGCTGCGTTGACAGTGCTTGCCTGGCGTTTTACGTGCTTTGGCTGTGCTGCGAGGTGCTTGCTGTCGCTGAGGTGCTTGCTGTGGTTGACGTGTCTTACTGTGCGAGGTTCTTCTGTGCTAGACGGTGCTTTGCTGTGTTGACGTACTTTCTGTGTTGACCGTGCTTTGCTGTGTTGCGTGCTTGTGTTGTGTTGACGTGCTTGCTGCGTTTACGTGCTTGCTGTGCTGAGGTGCTTGCTTGCTGAGGTGCTTGCTGTGTTGACTGCTTTTCTGTGTTGACGTACTTTCTGTGTTGACGTGCTTGCTGCGTTGACGTGCTTTCTGTGTTGACGTGCTTGCTGTGTTGACAAGCTTGCTGTGTTGACGTACTTTCTGAGTTGACGTGCTTGCTGTGTTGACGTGCTTGCTGTGTTGACGTGCTTTCTGTGTTGACGTGCTTGCTGTGTTGACAAGCTTGCTGTGTTGACGTACTTTCTGTGTTGACGTGCTTGCTGTGTTGACGTGCTCTGCTGTGTTGAACGTGGCTTTCCTGTGTTGACGTGCTTACTGTGATTTAGGTCTGCTCGTGTTTACGTCTTGCTGTTTTGACGTGCTGTGTTAGACGTAACTTCCTGTGTTGGACGTGCTTGCTGTGTTTGACGTGCTGCTTGTTGACGTGCTTGCTGTCTGACGTGCTTTCTGTGTTGACGTGCTGCTCGTGTTGACGTGTTTGTTGTTGAGTCCATCTGAAAGGTGTGAGTTACTCCTTCATTGTGTGCCTAATTTGTGTGGCGACCCGTCACTGTTTGCTGAAGGTGTGTAGTGACCCTTCATTGTATGTGCTAATGTGTGTGTGAACCCGTCACTGTTTGCCTTGAAGTGTGTGGTGACCTGTCCACCTGTCTGCTTGAGGTGTGTAGTGCACCCGTCACTGTCTGCTGAAGGTTGTGTACCCGTCCACTGTCTGCTGAAGGTCTGTGTGACCTCCATGTGTGCTGCAACAGGTGTGCAGGTGACCCACATCACTGTCTGACTGAAGTCTCTGGGTTACCCCGTCCCTGTCTGCCCGGAAGTGTGTGGTTACCCGTACACCATTACCTTGCTTTAATGCGCAGTGTGGGGCTTACCCGTACAACTGTCTGCCCGAGGCTGTCTGTGTTACCCGTCACTGTCTGCAGAAAGGCGTTGTGTGTTACCCGTCACTGTCTGCTGAGTGTGGTGGTGACCCGTCACTCTGTCTGCTGAAGGTGTGTGTACGAACCGTCACTGTCCCCACTTGCTGAAGGTGTGTAGTTGACCCGTCACTGTCTGCCGAAGGTGTGTGGATTCACTCCTCCACTGTCTAGCTGAAGGTATTGCGGTAACCACCGTCACTGACTGCATTGAAGGTGGGATGTGTGACGCCGTCACTGTCTGCTGAAGGTGTCTGTGTTCGACACCCGTCACTCTGTCTGCGATAAGGTGTGTGGGCGTCGACCCGTCACTGTCTGCTGAAGGTGTGATAGTGGCACCCCTCCACTGTCTGCGAAGGTGTGTGGTTACCTGTCCTGTCAGCTAAGGTGTGTAGTTACTCCGTCACTGCTTGTCTGCTTAAGGTGATGTGGTTTACCCGTCACTGTCTGCTGAGAAGGTGTGTGGTGACCGTCATCTGTCTGCTTAAGCGTGTGTGGGACCCGTCACTTCTGGCAGAAGGTGGTGAGGTTACCCGACACTGTCTGCTGAAGGTGTGTGGTGACCCGTCACTGTCTGCCGAAGGTGGTGTGGTTACCCGCACAGTCTGCTGAAGTGTGTAGTGACCTGTCCCACTATCTGCTGAACTGTGTGTTGTGGGACCCGTCACTATGTTCATAAGTTGTGATGGCCGACACCACAGTCATAAACTTGTCTGCGGAAGGTGTGTGTGACCTTCACTATTGCTGAAAGTGTGTGGTGACCCGTCAATAACATCCTGAAGGTGTGTGGTACACACTCACTACTGCTGAATGTGTGTGGTGACCCGTCACAATCTGCTGAATGTGTGGGGTGACCCGTACATTGTGAATGGTGGGGGGACCCGTCACTATCGTGAAGTGTGTGGTGACCCTCACTATCTGTGAGGGTGTGGGGGGGACGTCACTTTGCTAAAGGTGTGTGGTACCGCCCATTTGCTGAAGGGGGGTTTGGTGCCCCGTCACATCTGCTGATGTGTGTGGGCCCCTTCACTTCGGCTAAAGGTTTTGTGGTCCCGCCATCGCTAAAGTGTGTGGTGACCGTCACTTCTGCTGAAGTGTGTGGTGACCGTCACTTCTGCTAAAGGTGTGTGGTGGACCCTCCTATTGCTGAAGTTGTGGTGCCCCGTCACTATCGTGAATTTTTGGTGCCCCGTCATTGCTGAAGGTGGGGGCCCCGTCACTTCTGCTAAAAGTGTGTGGTGACCGTCACTTCTGCTGAAGTGTGTGGTGACCGTCACTTCTCTAAGGTGTGGGGGCCCGCATTTCTGCTGAAGTGTGTGGGACCGTCACTTCGCTGAAGTGTGGTGCCCCGTCATTCTGCTAAATGTGTGTGGGTGCCCGCCCTTTTGCGAAGTGTTGGGGGTGGTTTTGGGTGTGGGTGGTCCCCCCCCCGGTCCTTCTGCTGAATGTTGGGGGCCCTAACTGCGAAAGTGTGTGGGGGGTTTCCTTTGTGAGTTGTGGTCCCCGTCCTATTGCAAAAAGGGTGTGTGGTTTTGTGTGTCGTTGGGTGTTGGGGGGTTCCTTTTGTAAGGTTTCCCTTTTATTGTGGGTGTGGGGGGCCTGTCCTGTCTGCTGAAGGTTGTGTCCCCGTCCTATTGTAAAAGGTGGGGGTGCCTTTTTTTTTGAATTTTTTCCTTCACTGTTGCTAAGGGTGTGTGGTGACCCGTCACTTTGCTGAAAAAATTTAAATGTTTTTGTGGGTGTGTGGGCTGTCACTGTCTGCTGGGTGGTGGTGTGTTGTTTGGGTTTTGGTTTGTTTTTGGGAAAGGTTGTGGTGACTTCCCTGCTTGGGTTTTACCGTCCTGTTGTGAGGTTGTTCCTGTCATGTTGTTGGGTGTTTGGTGCCCCTCCTGTTGGGGTGTGGTGGTGACCTGTCCTTTTTGCTAAGGTGTGTGGTGCCGTCCTGTCTGCTGAAGGTTTTTTGTGG
This sequence comes from Cherax quadricarinatus, assembly GCF_026875155.1. Lineage (NCBI taxonomy): Eukaryota > Metazoa > Arthropoda > Malacostraca > Decapoda > Parastacidae > Cherax > Cherax quadricarinatus. The sequence continues at coordinate 31,997,163 of NC_069463.1, forward strand.
TGACCCTCCTGCCCCCAAAGGTGTTGGTGCCCTGATGTTTTTTTGGGTTTGGGCCGTCACTGTTTTCTGAAGGTGTGTGGTGACCCCCTTCATTTGTCTCTGAAGGTGTTGGTGCCTGTTTTGGGGGTTTTTGTGGTGGGTTTTTCTAAGTTGGGGTTTCCCGTAAGTTGTGTGGGGTTGGTGGGTTGTTTGTGGTGGGGGGGTTTACGGTGCTGGTGTGTGGTGTTTTTTTGTTTGTGGTTTTCGGTTGGGGTGTGTGGTGTGTGTGGTGTGTGTGTGTGTGTGTGTGTGTTGTGTGTGTGTGGTGGTGTGTGTGGGGGGGTGTGTGTGTGTGTGTGTGTGTTGTGTGTGGTGGTGTGGGTGTGTGTGTGTGTGGTGTGTGTGTGTGTGTGTGTGTGTGTGTGTTGGGTGTTGGTGTGTGTGTGTGTGTGTGTGGTGGGTGTGTGTGTGTGGGGTTTTGGGGTTGTGTTGTGTGTTGGTGGTGTGTGTGAGTGTGGTGTGTGTGTTTTGTGTGTGTTTTCCCCTATTTGTACTCCCCAAATTTGGGAGGTGGCAGGGGTCGAGCCCAAGTCCCCTGGCCCCCCCCTTTCATGGTCGCCCTACTAGGCCCTCCCCCTTAAACCCTGAGCTTTATCATCCTCTGCTTAAAGCTGTGTTGGCCCGCCTCCCTAAAAATTTTTTCCAACTATTCCATTTCCCCTTTGACTACTCTGTGGCTGTGTGTTGTGTGTGGGTTGTGTGTGTGGGGGTGCACTCCCCAAACTGTGTTGCAGGGGTCGAGATTCGCTCCTGGCCCCGCCTTTTTACTGACCCTTTCTGGGGTGGGGGTGTGTGTTTTTGGGTGGGTGGGGTTGTGTGTGGTGTGTGTTTGTGTGGTGTTTTGTGTGTGTGGGGTTTTTGTGGGTGTTGTTGTGGTGGTTTGTTGGTGGGGGTTTTGTTTTTAAATTTTGTGATTGTGGTGTATGATGGGGTTTTTTGTAAACTCAGTCTTTGCCCACCTTGTAATTCCCTTCATTTTTTGATTTTCGTTATCTGCCCCCCTTTTCCCTCTCTCCCTGTCCCCCCGTGGGGTCAGGTTGTTTTCCCCTTTACCTTCCCGGGGAAGGGACTACCTCTTAGCTCTGGGACTAGTCTTTTTGAAAACCCTTTGCACTTTCTTATTTTTTTTCGTGCTTGGCTAGGTGTGGGTTCCAAATGGGCCGTACCCAATAGGGGCCCTTTTCCGTACAACGGGGTGTAGGGGGTCCTAAACGATTCCTTATTAGATACGGTTGTGTGGTGTGGGGGTTTGTTTTGTGTTTGTTTGTGGGTGTGTGGAGTGTGGTGTGTGTGTTTTGTCGGTGTGTGTGTGTTTTTGTGTTTGTGTTTTTGTGTGTGTGTTTATGTTTTTGCGTTGTTGTGGTGTGGTGTGTTGTTTTGTGATTGCTTTTGTGTGTGTTTGTGTTGTGTGCGAGGGGGCTGATGTTGGTAATCCCTATTTGTGGTTGCGGGGGGTTCGAGTCTTAGCCCCGGGCCCGTGTGTGTGTGTAGTGGGTGTGTGTGTGTGCGTGTGTGTGTGTGTGTGGGTGTGTGTTATTGTGTGTGGTGTGTTGCTTTTTTCATGTGTGTGTTGTGTTTTGTGTGTTGCTTTATTCATGGGGTGTGTGTGTGTGTTTTTGTGTTTTTGCTTTTTTCTGTGTGGTTGTGTGGGGGTGGGGTGCGTGTGTTGTAGTGTGTGTGCGTGTGTGGGGGTGCGTGCCGTTTGTAACCCCTTGTCAATTCCTCTCATATTTTGTATGTCTTTTTTATGCCCCCCTATTCTTCCTGTCCCCCATTTGTCTCGGGTTGTTTTCCCCTTAACCCTCCTCTTTAGGACATACTCTTGCTTGGGCTAGTCTTGTTGCAAACCCTTTTGCATTTCTCTAGTTTCTTTTTGTGCTTGGCTAGGGTGGGTTCCAAACGGTGCCGCATACCCCAAAGGGGCCTACGTAAGGTGTCAGGGTCCTAAAAATTCCTTTTGAGATGTGGGAATGCTGTTTGAGGTTTGCAAGGGCCCATATGCGACATTTTTTTGGTTGATGTGAGCTTCAGGAGAGTCCCTGGTGTTTATATCCCACAATCTTTTTTGATGGGTTTTTAGTCTCGGGCCCCCCTAGCTGTCTCCGTCTTGGGTCTTCTTTGCCCTTTCCCCAATTTTCATGACTTTGCACTTGGGGGGGATTGAACCCCAGGAGCCAATTGTGGCCGGGTCGCAGCCTGTGCAGATCCTTTTTGTGTTCCCGGTTTTCCATCGAATGTTTCTTCTCTAAACTTCACGTATCTGAAAAACAGGGACACTTCGGATCTTTTCCTTCCGTCCGTCGTTCACAAATACCAGAACCAGCACTGGCCCTAGGACTGACCCGTGGGCCCGCTGGTCACGGTCCCCACTTGACACCCGCCCTTTCCATACCGTGCTGTTCCTGTCAAGTATTCCCTGATCATTGTAGTGCCTTCCCGTTATCCTGCCTGGCCCCTCCGGTTTTGACTAACTCTTTTTGGGGAACTGTGTCAAAGCCTTTTGAAATCCAAGAAAAATGCAACCCACCCACCCCTTCTCTCTTGTCTTACTGCACACCTGTATAAAATCAGTAGGTTTGTGACACAAGTTTTCCCCCGTCCCTAAACCTGTTGGCTGCTGTTGATGAGATCCTTCCTTTCTGGTTTTCCCACCCCTTCCCTGATAATCTTCTCCATGATTTTGCATACTTACTTGTAAAGTGACATGGTCTGTATTTATTACTTTGTCTGTCCCTTTTTTTTAAAGATTGGGACTCTTTTGCTGTCTTCCAGCCCAGGAATCTCCCTGTTTCGATGATGTTTTAAATATTGTTTTTTAGGGGTCAATTTTTGCCCCTTGCCCCCCTTTTCCGGCCCAGTGTTGAGAGTAGTAGTGGTGTTTTTGGGGAGGGGTAGTGTATTTTTATTTTTTATTTTTTTTAAGCCTAGTTTTATTGAAAATTTAAAACAGTGGTACCCCGACTTACAGGGGCCCAACTTACAAGTTTTCAGAGTTACAAGCCGTCCCTCGGTTGATGCTTTGCTTTGAGTTTCGAAAACCCAAAATCCGAGTGTTGGTGGAAAGGGAAAGGAGTATAATGTGTTGGTGAGTAGTTTTTTAATAGAACAGATGGGCATGGAAAAGATTCCAGCATTTTACAATGTTTAAATTCCGTCGTCCGCACGTGCTTTCCTATCAGATATTGAAATTTTCTTCCCTTTAAAAACTGGGGGGTATCAGAAGAACTTTAAGCGTATCGTAAAGCTTTCCGCAATACGCCTCTGTACTTTCCAGCTTGAAAGTTTTTTCTGTACACTGGTGTTGGTACTGTAGTCTTAGGGGTAAGCGGAGGTTTTGCCTATTGGGGACGCTGGTGCAGCATAATGAAGCGGATGAGAGATGATGTTTACCGGCAGCCGGAACCACTAAGTGAGTAAGGGTGTTTGCTCAGCATGTACATGTAAAAACGGTAGAAAATTTCAGAAAAATGCGGAGGTTTATTAAAGGTATGAAAATTTTTGTTTCTCAGGTGCTGAGCTCCCATTGTATCATTATAATTATTATTATATTATTATTTATTATTATTATTTTATCATTTTATTATTATTATTATTATTATTATTATTATTATTTATTATTATTATTATTATTATTATTTTTTATTATTGATTCCCCGGTATTCTCCCGGCCCGGGCCTTTTCCAAGTGGTGGCCCGGCCTTGGCCCCCGGGTCTAGGGAGTGTTGAGACCTAAGTCTCCATGGGAGGGGGACAAGTACCCCCTCATCTTTGGGACCAACTGTCCCTCAGGCCTAGCCACTTTTCCCCGCCCTCAAGGCTCGCGTAGGGAGAAGCTAGGCCTCTCTGGTCTGCCATCCCCGCCTCAACGGGGCTAATGGGAATTGACAGTTTGTGAGCTGCAAGCTCTGGCTCAGGCACCTACCCTGCCCTAAAAAGGGCTGGGGTGGTGTCGAGGTTTTATTATTATTATTATTATTATTATTATTATTTTTATTTTTTTTTTTATTATTATTTATTATTTTATTATTATTATTTATATTATTGTTATTTTTTAGAAAAAGCAGAATCCGTTGGCAATTATTCAGCACTTGGGGATTGGAAGATAATCAAGTTTTAATGCAGATTGGGAGAAATCAAATTCAATGCAAAAATTGGAAGTTAATCAAGTTCAATGCAAGATTGGAACCTCCCTGAATGGTGGAGGGTAAATCCAGTGTTTGTGTGTTGATAAATTTGAAAGGGTTAACTGGGAGATTCATTACCTCATTTAACTGAATTTTCTTTCTTGTCATAGCTTCCCAACCAAACACAGGGTTACCAATTTTCCTGCCTCATTGAGTTTTTAAGTACATTCACTGTTACGTTAAGAGTTGTTTTTCATTTCCCTCTCTTCATATATACATTGGTTTGTGTATGACTTTCTGTACATACAGTAAATATTATGTTCTAATTCGTAGTGTGTGTGGTTCAGTAACCGAGGATCTAGCCAGCGTGATGCTGCTGCCTGCTGAGTGCACCTGATCTTTACAACCCCCTCACTGAATTTCCCCGGTTTCGGTAGTCATAGCCTCCGCACCCCAGAAAATGAAATTGTTAAGACAAATAATTATTAAGACCACACAAGAAAGAGGGAAGATAATTGTATAAGACATTCAAGTAAAGGGATAAGAGAGTTGGTCTCACTTACATACTAATGAGAACAAATATCAGTAACCCAGCCTGCGCAAAATGTTTAAAATAATTTTCGTCTTTCTCTTTTATGACAGGATAATAATACTGTAAGTACACAGACGCATTTCATTCACCAATGTACACGCACATATAACGACATTACACGTACATAACAAGGCCGTATACGTGAATTTCATCCGGGAAACCAACAAGATTGCGGCAAAAAGCAGCTGGGTGAATAATTCTGAACGTGAGTCTGCTAATGTAAGAGATTTAACCCAAATGGTCAATTTCTTGCAATATAATTTAAAATCTTTTAATTCTAATGGCAAACAGTTCAGCTGTGTTCCAAAACCCATTTTGAAAACATGATGAGCAACGTTCAGCTGTGTCTCAAAACCCGTTTAAAACCATGATGAGAAACAGTTCAGCTGTGTCTACACAACCGTTTGTACCATATGAGCAACATTTCAGTGTGTTAACAACCAGTTTGTCCATGATGACAACTTTTCGCTGTGTCTACACAACCAGTTTGAACCTGATGGAACAGTTCGCTGTGTTCCAAAACCGTTTGTCCATAAAGAGAACGTTCAGCTGTGTTACACAACCGTTTGTCCCATGATGGAAAACATTTCGCTGTGTCTACAAACCAGTTTGAACTGATGAGCAACAGTTCCTGTGTTTACACAACCAGTTTGTACCATGATTGTTATAACATTTTTTCCTTGTAAAAATTGTCGTTATGCGACGTTAATGATGCATTTTCAACTAGGTTTTTTTTAAAGGGAATAGTTTAAAATTGTAAATCAATTTGTTTCTATGCATTTTTTTTGTTCTCAAAAGTTTTGGTGTTAGTTCTGCGGAATTTTTTATGTTGTGCTCCGGGGGGCCCTGATTTTTGAAAGATGGACCCAATGGACCACGATGTTTGAAAGAGGGAAACCGCATTGAAAGAACGAATGTCTTTTAATGGACCAGAATGCTGTTAATGGACCAGTGTCTTTTAATGGCCCAGATGTCTGTTAAGGACCGAATGTCTGTTAATGGCCAAAAGTCTGTTAATGGCCCAGAATGTCTGTTAATGGCCAGAATCTTTTAAATGGCCCAGAAGTCTTTAATGGGCAGAATGTCTGAAAAGGGCAGATGTTGTTAAGGCCAGAATGTCTGTTAATGGGCACAGTGTCTGTTGGGTTTACCACATCGACAGTTTGGACTACATTGTTTTTTAATGTTCGCATTGTCGTAAAGGACCATTGTTTTTTAAAGGTCAAAAAAAAATTGTTTGTAGGTACCAATTGTTTTAAAGGTTGCCATATTGTCTGAAAGGTTGCCATTTGTCTGTAAGGTCACCACTTGTTTTAAAGGTTGCCATATTGTCTGTAAGGTCACCACTTGTTTGTAAGGTTGCCATATTGTCTGAAAGGGTTGCCATATTGTCTGAAAGGTTTCCCATATTGTCTGTAAGGTCCCCACTTGTTTGAAGGTTGCCCATATTGTCTGAAGGTCACCACATTTTTTTGTAAGGTTGCCATTTTGTCTGAAAGGTACCACTTGTCTGTAAGGTTGCCATTTGTCTGTAGGTTGCCAAATTGTCTGAAAGGTTTGCCATATTTCTGTAAGGCCCACATTGTTTGAAAGGTTCCCATTTGTCTGAAAGATCCCACTTTTGTAGGTTCCCCCTTTTTGTTGAAAGGTTGCCATTTGTCTGAAAGGGTTTCCCATATTGTCCGTTGGGTTTGATTTTTTGTCTGAAAGGTTTCCATATTGCTGTAAGGCACCACATTGTTTGTAGGTTGCCTATTGTTGTAGGTTCCCCACATTGTTTTAAAGGTTTTCCCATATTGTCTGTAATTTTGCCATTTGTCGAAAGGTTGCCATATTGTCTGTAAGGTCACACTTTTTTGTAAGGTTGCCATATTGTCTGTAGGTTGCCATATTGTCGTGGGGTTTCCCCTTGTTGTAGGTTTTCCCCCATAATGTCTGAAAGGTTGCCCATTGTTTGTAAGGTTGCCATTTGTTTGTAAGGTTGCCCTTGTTTGAAAAGGTTGCCATTTTGTCGAAAGGTTCCCATATTGTCTGTAAGGCCCCACATTGTTTGTAAGGTTCCCAAAATGTTTTTTAAGGGTTGCCACTTGTTGGTAAGGTTGCCATTTTGGGTTTGAAGGTTGCCACATTGTTTGTAAGGTTCCCATATTGCTGAAGGTTCCATATTGTCTGTAGGTCACACATTTTTTGAAAGGTTGCCTTAATGTCTGTAAGGTTCCCACTTGTTTGTAAGGTTCCCCTATTGTTTGAAGGTTGCCACTTTTTTGAAGGTTGCCATATTGTTTAAAGGTTTGCCATTTGTCTGAAAGGCACCCATTGTTTGTAAGGTTCCTAATGTCTGAAGGGTTTCCCAATTTTTTGTAAGGTTGCCATATTGTTTGTAAGGTTGCCACTTTGTTTGTAAGGTTGCCATATTGTCTGTAAGGTTGCCATATTGTCTGTAAGGTTGCCATATTGTCTGTAAGGTTGCCATATTGTCTGTAAGGTCACCACATTGTTTGTAAGGTTGCCATATTGTCTGTAAGGTTCCCATTTGGGTTGTAAGGTCACCCATTGTTTGTAGGTTCCCATAAGTCTGTAAGGGTTGCCATTGTTTGTAAGGTTGCCCCTTTTTTGTAAGGTTGCAATTTTTTGAAAAGGTGGCCACATTTTTTGAAAGGTTGCCACATTGTTTTGAAAGGTTGCCACATTGTTTTTAGGTCAATATTCCCTGTAAGATCCCCACTTTATCTGAAAGGTCACCACTTTATCTGTGAAGTTACAAATTGTTGTAAAGTAACCCCTTTGTCTTTAGGCCAATTTTCTCTAAAGGTTACTTTTGGGTTAAAAGCACCATATTGTCTGAAAGGTCACCATATTGTCTCAAAGGTCACCTTTTTGCTGTAAGGACACCTTTTACCTGTAAGGTCCCCATATTCCTGTAAGGTCCCATATGGCTGTAAGGCCACCATTTGTCTCTAAGGCACCTTTTTTCCCGGTAAGGTCACCTTTCCCTGTAAGGCCCCCCTTTGTCTCAAAGGTCCCATATTGCCTTGGTCCCATTCCCTGAAAGGCACCATATTGCCTGTAAGGCCACCATTTGCTCTGGTCACCATTTGCATGTAATGCCTTTTTTTTTTGTTTGTCTGGTCAGATATTGCCGTAAGGTCCCCCTATTTTAGGTGACCATATTCCCTTTAAGGTACCAATTGCCTTAAGGTCCCTATTGTCTGTAAGGTCCCTTATTGCTAAGGCCCTATTACCTTTTAAGGTCCCCATTAGTCTGTAAGGGTCCCAATTGTTTAAGGCCCCAAATAGGCCTGTAAGGACCCATATTCCCTGAAAGGCCCATATTGCCTGTAAGGTCACCATTTCCCTTAAGATCACCAAAATGCTGTAAGGTCCTATATTGCTAAGGTCACCATATTGCCTGTAAGACCCCATAATGTCTGAAAGGCCTATATTGTTAAGGTCACCTTATTGCCTGTAAGGTCCCCATATTCCCTCAAAGGTCCCCCCAAATTGTCAAAGGTACCAATTGCCAAAAAGATCACCATATTGCCGTATTGTCTAGGTCACAAATTAACAGTAAGGTCACTTATTGTTTGAATGTCTAAGTCACCATATTCCCTGAAAGTTCACATTTTGTCTAAGGCCCATTATTGTCTAAGGTCACCATATTACCGTAAGGCACCGTATTGTCTGAAGGTCACCATGTTGTCTAAGGTCACCATATTGCTGAAAGTTCCCGTATTGTCTAAGGTCCGTATTCCCCTGTGGGTCACCAAATTGTAGAAAGGTCCCCCATGTTGCTTGAAAAGGTCATACACTGTCAGTAAAATGAGCCACGATGTCTGTATAGTAAACTTTACTAAAAGGTGGCCCACTAGTAAGGGGGACCATTTTTAGGGTGGCACTATGTAGGGGGAAACCATTTTGTAAGGTGGACACTTTGAAAGGTGGCCACTTTGAAATTTGGCCCCATTTGAAGGTGGAACTTTGTAAGGTGGCCCACTATGTAAAAGGTGGACCACTTTGTAAGGGGACCACTTTTTTGGGGGCACTTTGTAAGGTGGCCCCTATGTAAGGTGGACACTTTGAAGGTGGCCCCTATGTAAGGTGGACCCCTTTGAAAGGTGGACCTATGAAAGGGGACATTTGAAAGGTGGATCCCTTTTGAAAAGGGGCCCACTTTGTGGTGGGCATTTTGTGGGTGGCCCTATGTGGGTGGCCACTAGTAAGGGGACCACTATGTAAGGTGGCCACTGTGAAAAGATGGACACTTTGTAAGGGGGCCATTGAAAAGGGGGACCACTGTGAAAGGGGCCCATACGTAAGGTGGCCCCATTTTGTGGGGTGGAGCACTATGTGGGTGGACCCTATGAAAGGTGGACCACTATGTAAGGGGACCCACTTTGAAAGGTGGACCCCTTGAAAGGTGGCATATGAAAGGGTGGCCACTGTGAGATGGATCACTTTGTAAGGGGGCCCCATCTGTAATGGACCACTGTGTAAGGGTAGACCCTATGTAAGGGGGACACTTTGTAAGGGGAGCCTAGTAGGGTGGATCCATATGAAAGGTGGACCATTTGTAAGGTGGACCATATGTAAGGGGGCCCCCTTTGTAAGGTGGCCACTTGTAAGGTGGACCACTTTGTAGGTGGCCATATGAAAGGGGCCACTTTGTAAGGTGGACCCTATGAAAGGTGGACCCTATGAAAGGTGGCCCATTTTGTAAGGGGGACCACATGAAAGGTGGACCACTTTGAAAGGTGGACCACTATGAAAGCTGGCCAATGTAAGGGGCCCACTGTGTAAGATGGATATTTTGAAAGGTGGCCACTATGTGGGGGGCCATTTTGAAAGGGTGGAGCACTATGTGGGTGGATCCTTGTAAGGTGGACCACTTTGTAAGGGGGACCACTATGTAAGGTTTACCACTTTCTGGGTGGATCACTATGTAAGGTGGACCCTTTTTAAGGTGAACCATATGAAAGGGGCCCATTTGTAAGGGGGACATATTAAGGTGGCCCATTTGTAAGGGGGCCCACTAGTAGGTGGACCATTTCAAAAGGTGCACCACTTGAAAGGTGGACCACTATGTAAGGTGGACCACTATGAAAGGTGGCCTTTGTAGGGGGACCATATGTAAGGTGGCCCACTTTGTAGGGGGACCACATGAAAGGGGACCACTTGAAAGGTGGACCACTGGTAAGGGGGCCCACTATGCAGGTGGACCATATGTAAGGGACCACTTTGTAAGGTGGACCACTATGTAAGGTGGCCACTATGAAAGGTGGCCACTTTTAAAGGGGGGACCTTATGAAAGGTGCCTTTGTAAGGGGGGCCCACTATGTAAGGTGGCCCATATGAAGGGGGACCACTAGTAAGGTGGACCCATGAAAGGTGGACACTTTGAAAGGGGGGACACTATGAAAGGGTGGACCTTTTTTGAAGGTGGCCATATGTAAGGTGGACCACTTGAAAGGGGACCACGTGAAAGTATCCTTTGAAAGATGGACCATTTTGCAAGGTGCCCATTTTGTAAGGGGGAAACCATATGTAAGGAGGCCCCTTTGTAAGGGGCCCACTATGTAAAGGTGGACAACTTTGAAAAGGTGGACACTATGTGGTGGCCCTTTTGGGTGGTGCCCACTATGTAAGGGGGCCCCACTTTGTAGGTGCACCACTATGAAGGGGGAAACCCTATGAAAGGTGGCCAATGTAGGGGGAAACATTATTAAGGTGGACCATTTGAAAGGTGGCCCCACTATGAAAGGTGGCCATTGTAAGGTGGCCCACTGTGAAAGGGTGGCCCACTAGAAAAGGTGGCCCCACTTGAAAAGGTGGCCCTTTTTGAAAGGGTGGACCATTGTAAGGGTGGCCCTATAAAGGGGGGACCACTAGAAAGGTAGACCACTATGTAAGGTGGACCACTTTGTAAGGGGGACCATATGTAAGGTGGGCCTTTTTGTAAGGTGGACCACTATGTAAGGGGACCACTATGTAAGGTGGACCACTGTGAAAGATGGTAAATTTGTAAGGTGGCCCCACTATGTAAGGTGGCCCACTTTGAAAGGGTGGAGATATGTGGGGTGGATCACCTGTAAGGTGGCCCACTTTGTAAGGTGGCCCCACTAGAAAGGGGGGCCACTTTGTAAGGTGGCCACTACGTAGGGGGCCCCACTACGTAAGGGGCCACTAGTAAGGGGCCCATATGTAAGGGGCCACTATGTAGGGGGCCCCATTTTGAAAGGTGGCCCATATGTAGGGGGGACCACTTTGTAAGGTGGACCACTATGTAAGGTGGACCACTATGTAAGGGGCCCTATGTAAGGGGGAACACTTTTTTTTAAGGGGGACCACTATGAAAGGTGGCCACTATGTAAGGGGACCACTATGAAAGGTGGCCCACTTTGTAAGGTCCCACCCTTGTAAGGTGGACCACTATGTAGGTGGCCCCTATGAAAGGTGGCCCATTATGAAAGGTGGACCCTTGAAAGGGGCCCTTTGTAGGTGGACACTATGTAAGGTGGCCCACTATGTAAGGTGGACCAGGGTAAGATGGCCCACTTGCAGGTGGACCCTATGAAAGGGGACCATTTTGTAAGGGGGCCCACTATTTTAAGGTGGACCACTATAAAGGGGGGCCCTATGAAAGGGGCCCACTATGAAAGGTGGACCACTTTGAAAGGTGACCACTAGAAAGGTGGCCTTTTTGTAGGGGCCATAGTAAGGGTGGCCCTTTGAAAGGTGGACACTTGTAAGATGGATCCTTTGAAGGTGGACCCATAGTAAGGGGGACCCTTTGTAAGGTGGGCACTTTGAGGGTGGATCGCCATGAAAGGGGGACCACTTTTTTAAGGTGGCCCCTATGAAAGGTGGACCCCTTTGAAAGGTGGCCATTGTAAGGGGACCACTTTGTAAGGTGGACCATATGTGGTGGACCATATGTAAGGGGCCCACTTGTAAGGTGGACCATTTTTCAAAGGTGGACCATATGTAAGGTGGCCCACTTTTTAAGGTGAACCACTATGAAAGGTGGCCCCTTATCAAAGGTGGACCCTATTTTTAAGGTGGCCACTATGAAAGGGTGGAACTTTGTAAGGTGGACCACTATGTAAGGTGGACACTATGTAAGGGGGACCATATGAAAGGTGGATATTGAAAAGGTGGCCACTTTGTAAGGTGCACCATATGTAAGGGGGCCCCACTTGTAAGGTGGACACATGAAAGGTGGCCTTTATGAAAAGGTGGACCACTATGAAAGGTGGACCACTTTGAAAGGGGGGCCCCATATGTAAGGTGGGACCACTATGTAAGGGGGAACCACTGTGTAAGGGGACCCTAGCAGGGGGGCCCATTGTAGGTGGACCACTTTGTGGGGGGACCACTTGTAAGGGGGACCATAAAAGGGGGACCATTGTGGTGGACCTATGAAAGGTGGCACTTAGTAAGGTGGCCATATGTAAGGTGGGCCTTTTTGTAAGGTGGAAAACATGTAGGGGACCACTATGTAGGTGGACCATGGTAAGAGGGATCACTTCGTAAGGTGGCCACTTGTAAGGTGGACCTTTTGTAAGGTGGAGCATAGTGGGGGTTACCATGAAAGGTGGACCATTTTTTGGTGGCCATATGTAAGGTGGACCACTTTGAAAGGGGACACTATGTAAGGGGACCACTTTTAAGGGGGCCACTATGTAAGGTGGACCCTATGTAAGGTGGACCATTTGTAAGGTGGACACTATGTAAGGTGGCCCTTTGTTAGGTGGACCACTTGTAAGGGCCATTGTAAGGTGGCCACTTGTAGGTGGCCCCCTATGAAAGGTGGCCCCACTTTGAAAGGTGGATACTATGAAAGGTGGACCATTTGTAAGGTGGCCCATATGTAAGGTGGCCCTATGTAAGGGGGCCCTTTGTAGGGGGCCCACTATGAAGGGGGGACCATTTTGAAGGTGGACCATAGAAAGGTGGCCATTTGTAAGGTGGCCATATGTAAGGGGGACCATTTGAAAGGTGGCCCTTTTGAAAGGGTGGACACTATGAAAGGTGGCCCACTATGTAAGGTGGACCATATGAAAGGTGGACCACTATGTAAGGGGACCATTGAAAGGGGGCCATTTTGAAAGGTGGCACTATGTAAGGTGGCCCACTTTGAAAAGGTGGACCACTTGTAAGGTGGCCATTTTGTAAGGGGCCCTATGTAGGGTTGATCACATTTTTAAATAGATAACATTGTTTTAAGGTGAAAACCCACTGCTGAAAAGGGTTTCCTTGTGTTTTGTAGGAAATTTGTTTAAAGGGTTCCCTTTGTGTTATGATAGGAAATTGTCTTCAAGGTTCCTTGTGTTATGTAGACCCGTCTTAAAGGTTCCCTTGTGTTTGTTGAAAAAACATGTCTTAAGGTTACTTGGGTTTTATGTAAAAAACACTGCTTAAAGGTTCCTTTGTGTTATGATAGACAACATTGTCTTCAAGGTTCCTTTGTGTTTGATAGACAACACGTCTTCAGGTTACTTGTGTTAGATAGAAACATTGTCTTAGGTTCCCTTGGTTATGATAGACAACCGTCTTCAAGGTTACCTTGTGTTAGATAGAAAACATTGTCTTAAAGGTTCCTTTTGTGTTATGATGACAACATTGTCTTCAAGGTTCCTTGTGTTATGATGACAAAGTTTCAGGTTCCCTTGTTTTATGATAAAAAATTGTTTCAGGTTACTTTGTTTTGTAGCACATTGTTTAAAGGTTCCTTTGTGTTATGATGATAAACCTGTCTTAAAGGTTACCGGGTTTTTTGATAGAAAACTGTTTCAAGGTTACTTGTGTTTGATAGGAAATTTTAAAGTCTTCAAGGTTTCCCTTGTGTTAGATAGAAAATGTCTTAGGTTACCTTGTGTTATGATGAACCTGTTTTCAAGGTTACCTTGGTTAGATAGACAACCTTGCTTCAAGGTTCCCTTGTGTTTTGATAGACACATTGCTTCGGTTCCTTGTGTTATGATAGACAACATTGTCTTCAGGTTACCTTTTTTTGATAGAAAACATTGTCTTCAAGGTTCCTTTGTGTTATGATAGACAACACTGTTTTAAGGTTCCCTTGGTTTTGATAGAAAACATTGTCTAAGGTTCCCCTTGTGTTAGATAGACAACATTGTCTTAAAGGTTACCTTTTTTTGAAGACAAACTGTCTTAAAGGTTTAAATTGTGTTATGATGACAAACACTGTCTTCGGGTTTTCCTTGTGTTAGATGACAACACTGTCTTAAAGGGTTTTCTTGTGTTATGATAGCCCAACACTGTCTTAAAGGGTTTACCTTGTGTTTTGATAGAAAACATTGTTTAAATTTTCCGTGTTTGTGACAACATTGTTTTCGGTTCCCTTGTTTATGATAGACAACTTTGTTTTCAAGGTTTTACCTTGTGTTTAGGAAAACATAGTTTTCAAGGTTACCTTGTGTTTTGTGGGCAAAAAGGTTTAAAGGTTCCTTGTTTATGATAGAAACATGTCTTAAAAGGTTTTTGTGTTATGTTGAAAACACTGTCTCAGGTTTCCCTTTGTTATGATAGCATCTGTCTTCAGGTTTACCGTGTTATGATAGACAAAACTGTTTCAGGTTTTACCTTGTGTTTGATAGACAACTTGTTTTTAAAGGTTCCTTGTGTTATGTAGAAAAATTGTCTTCGGTTACCTTGTTTATGTTGACAACATTAACATTTTTCTTCAAGGTTACTTGTGTTTAGGCAACATAGTTTTTAAAAAGGGTTCCCTTTGTGTTATGTAGGCAATTAGTCTTAAAGGTTCCCTTGTGTTTTGTAGACAACACTGTCTTCAGGTTCCCTTGGGTTTATGTTAGACACCTGTTTCAGGTTCCCTTGGTTTGTAGAAAACACTGTTTTAAGGTTACTTGTGTTTTGTTGGGAAAACACTGTCTTCAGGTTCCTTGTGTTATGATAGACAACATTCTTCAAGGTTATTGTGTTTGAAGAAAACACGCTTAAAAGGTTTTCCCCTTGGTTTTTGGGAAAACCTGTTTTTTAAGGTTACCTTGTGTTAGGGTTAAAAACACTGCTTCAAGGTTCCCTTGTTTTTTTGATAGACAACACTGTCTTCGGGGTTACCCTGTGTTTTATAGACAACACTGTCTTAAAGGTTCCTTGGTTTTAAAGGGAAAATATAGTCTTAAGGTTACCTTGTGTTATGTTTGACAACATGTCTTAAAGGTTCCTTGTGTTATGTGGGGACATTCTTCAGGTTTCCTTGTGTTTGATAAAAACTTTTAACATAGTCTTAGGTTCCCTTGTGTTATGATGACAACTTTATCTAGTCTTAAAGGGTTTTCCTGGGTGTTAGATAGACAACATATTAAACCAGGATTTCAAATGGCTGTTATCCCAGGTGTAATGGGAGCAAATAAACCAGTAGAAAAGTTAGACTTATTTACCTTCACAATTTATAACAGAAATAGGGACCTATTACAGTGAAAAATATAGTGCACTCCACGGTAGAAAGGCAGAAATAGAAGCCACAAGATAGCAGACCGTGTTTTCAACCAGTTGAAGGGAATGACGGGCAGCAGGAGGCGGTATCCACTAACCTTGCGATTGTCAACCCCCCTTCTTTTGGCTAGAACCTGGCATATTTGAAACGATGGGGCCCCCATCATAAATTTTAGAACCTGGTTCGCTGGTTGGGGGAGTAGTGAAAAATGGGGTGGGTCCTGCGCCGAAAAAAAGGTTAGTATCTTTGCATCCCAAACAACATTAACATAGTCTTAAAAGGTTCCTTTGGTTTTGATAGGCAACTTAATAAGACCTTACTAGAATACCCATGTGCCCCGTGTATTAAACAACAAAGGTCAACATGCTAGGGTCACAACGGCCCCAAAATTTAAAGGTCTCGCTTTTTAAAAAAGGGTACCAGGAGGAGAGACAGAATCAAAAGGGCGATTTATCGTAAAACAGGATATTATGCCTTAAAGTCCCCCTTCATATGTAAGGAGGGCAACTCTAGCAATGCAAGAATGTACTCCCAGATGGGAAAAACACCCCTCCCAAGTTGAAATTTACCCCAACTTTCTTAAAACCCCTCCCCACAAAAAAAAGAATGCTTTCCCAGGGGCCCCTTTCGCTTCATCCATAAGCGATTAAACCCCGACCATTGATCTTGATCACCCCTTGCAGATGAAGAAGACGGGGAAACCCACAACCCCTTCTATGTTATAAGAATATTATCGCCCCTAATTATGGATTCTTATAAACGTTTTACTTTCAATCTACTATTAAAAATTCGCTATTTTTATATGGGGGGGACACCCCCTTAAAAGAAACCAGCGTGTCATTTATTTTAATAAATTGTCTTTTTTTCATCGCCCTGGTTGTCTTGAAATCATGTTATGCAATCGAAAAAAAAAAAGAAATTGCAACTTGTATTTCTTTAGGGACTCAGAGTATGTCCCTTGTATTGTTATGTGTGTGTGACTGATGGGTAAGTGTAAACCCCTTCCCAAAAATTTTTCTTTTATTAACACATCACTTATTATTTGCACCAAAAGTGGTTGTTCACTTCATTTTTAATCCTACCCGTTCCCCCCCCCTCCTTTTCCCTTTTTCTATTTTTCCCCCATCCTTTCCTTCCCATCCTTTTCCTTACCCTTCTACCAAAAGTTGGTGTAATATAGTAGAGGGGGGAACACTTTTTTTTGTCTCATTTAAGCAGGCTGTAAACAAAATCAAGGTTGAAAATCAATTTTTTTAAATAGATATAAGGTTCATAGGTCCCGTTTGACAAACTGTAGGTAAAGTAACTGGGTTTCCCGTTATGTCAAACTGTGGGTGAAGTAACTAGGTAGCTTATTTAAAACGTAGGTGATGTAAAATAAAGAAGATAGAAAAGCAAAAGTTTAAAAAATTTAAATAAAAAACAAAGCAATAAAAGAGTGAATTTTTAGAAAAATAAGGGAATAATTATTAATAAAAATAATAATTATTTTATTATTATTTTATTATTATTATATGAAAAAAAATCTAATGTTATGTCACGGACCCAGTTACCGACAACAGCATTTAAAAGTCCAAACCCATGACATTATTTTCCCTCCCATTAGATATATTTCGCAAATTATTTTAAAGCGTAGTTAAAAAATTTTAAAGAAAAAAAGATCCCGTGTCACGCAGTAAACAATTTTTATAAAAAAAAATGGGAAAAGTGTCAGTTGAAACGGAGCTCGACCTGTTGATCTTGACGAACAAAAGGTCAACCCCACAGAGGTCAACCTCACAAGGGTCAACCTCACACGGGTCAACCTCCACACAGGAAACCCCCCTC
>NC_069463.1:32014720-32022220 GCF_026875155.1 Cherax quadricarinatus
TGTTTGGGTGGGTGTAATTACTGGACGCATTTTTTCTTTTGGTGTCACCTCCAAAATTTCCCACCCACCGGACGTCTCTACCTAGACCAGCTAGAAAAACCCAATTTTCCATGCACGGGGGTCACTGAAGGGGCAACCACTGACCGGGAAGTGGGGAAGGGGTCCACCTAAGGTGACAATTGGCTCCTGGAACACAAACCGGGGAAGGGCACCGCTGATTTGGGGGAAGGGGGGAGGGGTCCACTCAGCGACTAAGGGGATCCTGGAGACACTGACCGGGAAAGGGCGTGTCCATGGGGGCCAATAAGGTTACTACCTTTGCATGCCACACCCCCCCCCCCGAAAGGCCGGATTAGGCGCCACCCCCCGTGGAAACCCCACGGGGTTTGGGGGATGGGGCCCCCATCGTTCAACTGTGACCGGGTTTACCCAATAAGAAGGTGGGTTTTGGCAATGCAGAGGTATTGGATACCGCTCTCCTGTCTGCCATTGTCATTCCTTTTCTAGACTGGTTGGCAGGGGTTGGCATCTTGTGGTTTCTTTTTCGTTTCTTACCGTGAGGGCACTATACTTTTTTACTGTACTATTTTCATATGCTTTTCTAAATTTGGGTGAAGGTAATAAAAGTCTAAACTTTTTTCTGGGTTTCTTTTGCCCCCATTACCCTGGATAACAGGCCTTGAAATCTTAGGTTGTAATAATCACCTAATCTTTTTGTTATTTTCAAAACCCTTTACTTTTTCCTTTATTCACCTTTAATTTTCTTTTTTGGGCACCCCCCTACCAAATCATCCCCCAAATCTCTGAATTTCTCTTAAAATTTCCCCCAAGAGCAAAGTGTCATCAGCAAAGAGCGCTGTGACAACCCCCACTTTGTTGTGATTTTTTACTTTTAACCCCTCCCTCTTGCCAAGACCCTCGCATTTATTTCTCTTACAACCCCATCTAAAAATATAAAAACAACCACGGGACATACACATCCTTGCTAAGGCCTCTTTTACTGGGAAAAAAATTTCCCTTTTTCCTCATACCTAACTTTAGCCTCACTATCCTCGTAAAAAAACCTTTACTGCTTTTAGTAACCACCTCCTACACCATACACTTGCAAAATCCCACATTTCCCCCCTACCCCCTGTCTTTTGCCTTTTCCAAAACCCTAAATCCACAAAGACCTCTTTACCTTTTTAAATACGTTCCTTTTTGTTCACTGTAAACACCTGGTCCCCACACCCCCTTAAAATTTCCTAAAGCCCCTTTTTATCTCTATCCTTTCTCCCTCTACCTTAATTATTATTTTTATTTTATGAAAAAACCACCATGGTGGTGTTATTCCCACTTGGGGGGGTGTTATTCCCCCTCCAGCCTCCCTGACAGTAGCCACGGGGGTGTTTTTTCCCACTCCCACCCCCCTGCAGTACCACGGGGGTGTTATTCCCACTCCCCGCCTCTTTGACGTAGCCACGGTGGTTTTCCCACTTCCCCGCCTCTCTACGTACCACGTGATATTATTCCCACCCAGCCTCCCTGACAGTAGCCACGGCGGTATTATTCCCACTCCAGCCCTCTTACATAGCCACGGGGTTTTTTCCCACTCCAGCTCGCTGACAGTAGCCACGGGGGTGTTATTCCCACTCTGCCTCCCCGACATAGCCACGGTGGGTTTTTTTCCACTCTAGCCTCCCCGACAGTGCCACGGTGGTGTTTTTTTTTACTCCAGCCTTCTGCAGTAGCCACGGGGGGTTATTCCCCCCTCCAGCCTCCTGACAGTAGCCCGGTGGGGTTATTCCCACTCTACCCCCTGACAGTACCACGGGGTGTTATTTTTATCGGTAATAACATCGTTCCCTTTTGTGGGGCCCCCCCCCCGTTTTTCATAACTGAAAAAATTCCCCCCCTAAAAAAATACTTTCATCTATTTAACACCTTAAACCCCATTTCACTAATCACTGTCTTTGAAGGGGCTAAATACGACAGTTTAGAAGCATTATGAAAAATTAAAGATACGCCATTTAAAAACCAATATCCCAATGGGTTTAAAAATGGGAATTAAAAAACCCATTTAAAATTAAGTCCTTTCTTTATTTTTTCTCGTACGTTTAAAGATCATTTTTTTATTTATGAAAAGTAAAAATTAATAACTTTTTTCAAAAAGAATATTAGAAATCTTTCCTAACCTTTTTATTTAAAATTTAATTTAATTTAATTTGATTTAGCCTAATTTAACTAAATTGTTTTAGATAATTTTTCAATAATTTATAAAAAACAAACACAGAAATTAATTTTTTCCGTTTTGTTCAGAATGATTTTTTCGAAAATTTTTGCATACTCCAAATTTCACTTGTCTTATTCGGGAAGAGAAAATTTTGTATGTGTTAGTATTTGTTATTTAAAGTTACTGTACTTTTTTGTTCTGTACTTGTAGTTATTTCAAATGTTTTTTGCTCCGTTTTCGTGTAAATTTTTGGGTTTTTCTTTACCTTTACGTGATCTGTGTTGCGTGTTTTTTTGGGTTGACGGCTTGTTGTGTTGCGTGCTTGTTGTGTTGAGGGCTGCTGTGTTGACGGCTTGTTGTGTTTACGTCTTTTTGTGTTTACGTTCTTGTTGTGTTACGGCTTTTTGTGTTGACGTGCTTGTTTTGTTTGACGTGCTTGTTTTGTTTTACGTGCTTGTTGTGTTGACGGCTTGTTTTTTTGAGTGCTTGCTGTTACGGCTTGCTGGTTACGTGCTTGTTGTGTTGACGTGCTTTTGTGTTTTACGGTTGTTGTTGACGTGCTTTTGTGTTGACGGCTTTGGGTGTTGACGTTTCTTGCGTGTTACGTGCTTGTTGTGTTGACGTGCTTGTTGTTTGACGTGCTTGTTGGTTGACTGCTTTCTGTGTTGACGGGCTTGCTTGTTGACGTGCTTGTTTTTACGTGCTTGTTTGTTTTAGTGCTTGCTGTTTGACGTGTTGCTGTGTTTTACGTGTTGTTGTGTTGGGCGTGCTTTTTGTGTTTACGTGCTTCTGTGTTGCGTGCTTGTTTTGTTACGTGCTTGTTGTTTGACGTGCTTGTTTGTTGAGTGCTTGCTGTGTTGACGTGCTTTTTGTGTTGACGTCTTGATGTTTTGACGTGTTTCTGTGTTTTACGTGCTTGTTGTGTTCGTGCTTGTTTTTTGCGTGCTTGTTTTGTGAGGCTTTTTTGTTGACGTGCTTTTGTGTTGACGTGCTTGTTTTGTTGACGTGCTTGTTGTGTTGACGGCTTGTTTTGGGTTTACGCTTTTTGTGTTGACGTCTTTTTGTGTTGACTGCTTGCGTGTTGCGTGCTTTTCTTGTTGACGGTTTTTTGTGTTACGTGCTTGTTGGTTGACGTGCTTCTGTGTTGCGTGCTTGCTGTGTTGACGTGCTTGTTGTGTTGACGTCTTTTTTGTTGCGTGCTTTTCGTTTACGTGCGTTGTGTTGACGTGCTTTTGTTTGACGTGCTTGATGTGTTGACTGCTGTTTTTTGACGTGCTTGTTTTTTGACGTGCTTTCTGTGTTGACGTGCTTGTTGGTTGATGTGCTTGTTGTGTTGACGTGCTTTCTGTGTTGACGGCTTGCTGTGTTGACGTGCTTGTTGTGTTTTACGTGCTTGTTGGTTTTACTGTTTTTGTTTGACTGTTGTTGTTTGA
Organism: Cherax quadricarinatus; assembly: GCF_026875155.1. Classification (NCBI taxonomy): domain Eukaryota; kingdom Metazoa; phylum Arthropoda; class Malacostraca; order Decapoda; family Parastacidae; genus Cherax; species Cherax quadricarinatus. The sequence continues at coordinate 32,018,366 of NC_069463.1, forward strand.
CGGCTTGTTGTGTTGACGGCTTGTTGTGTTGACGGCTTGTTGTGTTGACGTGCTTGTTGTGTTAGTGCTTGCTGTGTTGACGTCTTGCTTGTTTACGTGCGTGGTTTACGTGCTTTTTGTGTTGACTGCTTGCTTGTTGACGTGTTTCTTGTTGACGTGTTGTTGTGTTTACGTGCTTTTTGTTTGACGTGCTTTTCTGTTTGACGTCTTGTTTGTTGACGTGCTTTTGTGTTGACTGCTTGATGTGTTGACTGTTTTTTGTGTTGACGTGCTGCTGGTTTTAGTGCTTGTTGGTTTGACGTGCTTCTGTGTTTACGTCTTGCGTGTTGACCCGCTTGCGTTTGACGTGCTTTTTGTGTTGACGGCTTTCTGTGTTGATGTGTTTCCCTTTATGACGTGCTTGCTGTGGTTTACGTGCTGTGTTGAGTCTTGCTGTGTTGACGTGCTTTCTGTGTTGCGTGCTTGCTGCGTTGACGTGCTTGCGTGTTGCGTGCTTTCTGTTTGACGACTTTTTGTTGACCCGCTTGCTGTGTTGACGTGCTTTCTGTGTTGCGTGCTTGCGTGTTAACGTGCTTTTCTGCGTTGACGTGCTTGCTGCGTTTACGTTTTTGCTGTGCTGAGGGGCTTGCTTCTGAGGTGCTTTCGTGTTACGTGCTTACTGTGCTGAGGGGCTTACTGTGTTGACGTGCTTGCTGGTTGCGTATTTCTGTGTTGACGTGCTTGCTGTGTTTTAAGTGCTTGCTCGTTGACGTGCTTGTTTCGTTTACGGCTTGCTGTTCTGAGGGGGCTTCTGTGCTGAGGTGCTTTCTGTGTTGACGTACTTTTTGTAAGGGGCTTACTGTGTTGAGTGCTTGCGGGGGTTTACGTACTTTTTGTGTTGCGTGCTTTCTGTGTTGACGTGCTTGTTGTGTTTTCGTGCTTTCTGCGTTTACGTGCTTGCGTGCTGAGGTGCTTGCTGTGCTGAGGGCTTTCTGTGTTTACGTGCTTGCTGTGTTGACGTACTTTTTGTGTTTTCGTGTTGCGCGTTACGTGCTTTCTGTGTTGACGTCTTGCTGTTTGACAAGCTTTCTGTGTTGACGTGTTTTGTGTTGACTGCTTGCTTGTTGACGTGCGCTGATTTGACGTGTTTCTGTGTTACGTGCTTTTCGTGTTTTAAAACTTGCTGTGTTAGTACTTTCTGTGTTGACGGCTTGCTGTGTTGACGTGCTTGCTGTGTTACGTGCTTTTTGTGTTGACTGCTTGCTGGTTTACGTGCTTTCTGGTTTTTTCGTGCTTGCTGTTTTGACGTGCTGTGTTACGTACTTTCCTGTGTTTACGTGTTGCTGTTTGACGTGCTTGCTGTGTTGACGTGCTGCTGTGCTGACGTGCTTTCTTGTTGACGTGCTTTCTGTGTTCGTGTTTTTTGTTAGTCCATTGAAGGTGTGTATGACCCCCTCACTGTTTGAAGGTGTGGGTCCCGTCACTGTCTGCTGAAAGGTGTGGGTGACCCGTCACTGTCTGCTGAAAATGTGAGGGACCCCACTGTCTGCTGAAGGTTGTGGTACCCGTCACTGCTGTGAAAGGGTTTTTGGTGACCCCACTGCTGCTGAAAGGGGTTTGGGGGACCCGTCACTGTCTCTGAAGGGGGTGGGTGACCCGTCACTGTCGCTAAGGGGTGTGGGGACCCGTCACTGTCCCGCCCAAGGTGTGTGGTGCCCGGCACGTCTCTGAAAAGGGGTTTTAGTGACCCCTTTACTATCCTGAAGGTGTGTGGTGACCCCTCACTAGTCAGAAGTTGTGTGGGGGCCGTCACTGTCCGGAAGGGGTGTGGTGACCTTCACTATTTTCTGAAGGTGTGTGGTGACCCATCACTATCTCCTGAAGGTGTGTGGTACCCCAATCCTGAAGGGTTTTGGTGACCGTCACATCGCTGAATGGTGTGGTGCCCCCCTCACATCGCTGAATTGTGTGGGGACCCCTCACTATCTGCTGAAGGTGTGGGGGACCCTTTACTTCTCGAATGTGGTGGGAACCCTCAATCTGCTGAATGTGTGTGGTGACCCGTCACTATCTCGAAGGTGTGTGGGGACCCTCACTACTCTAATGTTGTGGTGACCCCTCACTATCTGCGAATGTGTTGGTGACCCGTCCCTATCTCTGAATGTGGTGTGACCCTCACTATCGCGAATGTGTGTGGTGACCCTCACTATCTGCTGAATGGTGTGGTGCCCGTCACTAAAACTGTGAAGGGGTTTTGGGCCCGTACTATCTGCTGAAGGTGTGTGGTGACCCTCACTATCTGCTGAAAAATGTGTGGTGCCCTTTTAAACGCTGAAGGTGTTGGGGGACCCTCCTATCTGCGAAAATTTTTGTGACCTGTCACTATCTGCTGAATGTGTGTGGTGACCCGCCTATCTGCGAAGGTTGTGGTGCCCCTCACTACGCTGAAGGTGTGTGGGGACCCGTCACTATCGCGAAAATGGTGGTGACCTGTCACATCTGCTGAAGGTGTGTGGGACCCGTCACTATCTGTGAAAGGGTGTGGTGACCTGTCACTACTGCTGAAAGGTTTTGTGGTGACCCGTCACTATCGTGAAGGTGTGTGGTGACCCCTCACTACTGCTGAAAGTGTTGGGACCTTCACTATCTGCTGAAGGTGTGTGGGGACCCGTCACTACGCTAAGGTTGTGGTGCCTGTCACTGTCTGCTGAAGGTGGTGGTGACCTTCACTGTCTGCGAAGGTGTGTGGTGCCCCCACTATCTGTAAGGGTTTTGGTGACCTGTCACGTTGCTGAAGGTGTGTGGTGGGCCCTCACATCTCTGAAGGGGTGTGGTGCCTGCCCTATTGCTGAAGGGTGTGGTGACCTGTCACTGCGCTGAAGGTGTGTGGTGACCCCTCACTAATCTGCTGAAGGTTTGTGACCTGTCACTATCTGCTGAAGGTGGTGGTGACCTGTCACTGTCTGCTGAAGGGGGTGGTGACCCGTCACTGCTGCTGAAGGTGTGGGGACCGTCACGTCGCTTAAAGGGTTGGTGGGCCTTCCTGTCGCTGAAGGTTGTGGGGACCGTCACTGTCGCTGAAGGGGTGTGGTGACCCCCCGTCTCTGAAGGGGTTTTGGGACCCGTCACTGTCTGCGAAGGTGTGTGGTGACCTGTCATACTGCTGAAGGTGTGTGGTGATCCTTCCTATTAAATTTTAAAAAAAAAAAAAAAAAAAAAAAAAAATTTGCAAGGTGTTGGGGACCCTCACTTTCCGAAGGTGTTGGGGACCCGTCACTATTGGGGAAGGTGTGTGGTGACCCTCACTTCTTGGGGGGTGTGGTGACCCCTACTACTGCTGAAGTGTGTGGTGACCCGTCACTATCTGCTGAAGGGTGTGGGGACCCTCACTATCTGCTGAATGTGTGTGGTGACCCCTCACATCTGCTGAAGGTGTGGTGACCCGCACTATCTCGAAGGGGTGTGGGGACCCCCCCCCTATCCTGAATGTTGTGGTGACCCGTCACTATCGCTGAAGTGTTGGTGACCCGCACTATCTGCTGAATGTGTGGGGACCCCCTCACATCTGGAAGGTGTGGTGACCCCTCACTACTCTGAATGTGTGTGGTGACCCGTCACTATCTGCTGAAGGTGTTTGGTGACCCTCACACGTAAGGTGTGGGGGTGCCCCCTCACTATGCGAAAAGTGTGTGGTGACCTCACTATCTGCTGAAATTTTGGTGGGACCCTATTCTGCGAAAAAAATTTTGGTACCGTCACTATCCTTTTAATTTTTGGTACCCCACATCGCAAGTGTGGGCCCTCCCATCGCGAAGTGTTGGTGCCCCCCACAAACTCTGAAAATTTTGGGACCGCACTATCTGCTGAAGGTGTGTG
>NC_069463.1:32024720-32063095 GCF_026875155.1 Cherax quadricarinatus
TGTGCGTGCGTGCGTGTGATGTGTGTGATGTGTGTGCGTGTGTGTGTGTGCTGCGCTTGTGTTGTATGTGCGCGTGTGTGTGTGTGTTATGCTGTTTGTGTATGTGTGTGTGTGCGTGTGAGTGTACTCACCTAGTTGAGGTTGCGGGGGGTCGAGTCCGAGCTCCTGGCCCGTGTGTGTGTGTACGTGTGTGTGTGTGTGTGCGTGTGTGCCTGTGTGTGTGTGGTGTGTGTGTATATATGTGTGTGTGTGTGTTGCTTTATTCATGTGTGTGTGTGTGTGTGTGAGTGTGTGTGTGAGTGTACTCACCTAGTTGTACTCACCTAGTTGAGGTTGCAGGGGTCGAGTCCGAGCTCCTGGCCCCGCCTATTCACTGGTCGCTACTAGGTCACTCTCTCTGAACCTTGAGCTTTTCATACCTCTGCTTAAAGCTGTGTATTGATCCTGCCTCCAATACATCGCTTCCCAAACTATTCCACTTCCTGACTACTCTGTGGCTGATGAAATACTTCCTAACATTCCTGTGACTTATCTGTGTCTTCAACTTCCAACTGTGTACCTAGTTACTGTGTCCCATCTCTGAACATCCTGTCTTTGTCAACCTTGTCAATTCCTCTCAGTATTTTGTATGTCGTTTTCATGTCCCCCCTATCTCTCCTGTCCTCCAGTGTCGTCAGGTTGATTCCCCTTAACCTCTCCTCGTAGGACATACGTCTTAGCTTGGGACTAGTCTTGTTGCAAACCTTTGCACTTTCTCTAGTTTCTTTTGTGCTTGGCTGGGTTTGGGGGTTCCAAACTGGTGCCGCATACTCCAATATGGGCCAAAACGTACACGGTTTTACAGGGTCCTAAAACGATTCCTTATTGAGATGTCGGAATGCTGTTCTGAGGTTTGCCAGGCGCCCATATGCTGCAGCAGTTATTGGTTGATGTGAGCTTCAGGGATGTGCCTGGTGTTATACTCCCCCACAAGATCTTTTTCCTTGATGAGGTTTGTAGTCTCTGGCCCCCTAGACTTTTTTACTCCGTCTTCGGTCTTCTTTCCCCTTTCCCCCAAATCTTAAATGACTTTGCACTGGTGGGATTGAACTCCAGGAGCCAATTGCTGGACCAGGTCTGCACCTGTCAGATCCCTTTGTAGTTCTGCCTGGTCTTCCATCGAATGAATTCTTCTCATCAACTTCACGTAAATCTGCAAACAGGGACACTTCGGAGTCTTTTCTTCCCCGTCACGTCGTTCACAAATACCAAAAACCGCACTGGTCCTAGGAACTGACCCTGTGGGACCCGCTGGTCACAGGTGCCCACTCTGAAAACCTCGCCACGTACCATGACTCGCTGCTGTCTTCCTGTCAAGTATTCCCTATCCATTGTAGTGCCTTCCCTGTTATCCCTGCCTGGTCCTCCAGGTTTTTGCACTAACCCCTTGTGGGGGAAACTGTGTCAAACGCCTTCTTGCAGTCCAAGAAAATGCAATCCACCCACCCCCTCTCTCTCTTGTCTTACTGCGTCACCATGTCATAAAACTCCAGTAGTTTGTGACAAAGATTTCCCGTCCCTGAAACCATGTTGGCTGCTGTTGATGAGATTTTCCCCTTTCTAGGTGTTACACCACTCTTCTCCTGATAATCTTCTCCATGATTTCAAACTATACATGTCAGTGACACTGGTCTGTAGTTTAGTACTTCATGTCTGTCTCCCTTTTTTTAAAGATTGGGACTACATTTGCTGTCTTCCATGCCTCAGGCAATCTCCCGTTTCGATAGATGTATTGAATATTGTTGTTTTGGGTACACATAGCGCCCCTGCTCCCCTCTCTCCGGACCCATGTTGGAGGTAGTAGTGGTGTTGTGGCGAGGTGAGTAGTGTATTTTACTTTTTATTGTTTTTTAATGCCTATTTATTGCTAACTTAATACAGTGGTACCCTGACTTACGAGTGTCCCAACTTACAAGTTTTCAGAGTTACAAGCCGTCCCCCCGGTTGATGCTTTGCTTTGAGTTTCGAACCAAAATCCGAGTGTTGGTGGTAAGGAAATGAGAGTATAATGTGTTTGGTCGAGTAGTTTTTTAATAGAACCAGACTGGGCATAGGGAAAAAAATTCCAGCTATTTTACAATGTTAAATTCCGTCAGTCGCACGTGCTTTCCATATCAGATATTGCAATTTCTTACCTTTAAAAATGGGAGTCTTCAGAAGAACTTTAAGCGTATCTCAAGCTTTCCGCAATACGCTCTGTACTTATGCCAGCTTGAAAGCTTTCGTTTCAGTACAGCGGTGTTGGTACTGGCATAGTCTTAGGGTTAAAGGAGGGTTTTCCTAGGTTGTGGACGCTTGGTGCAGCATTAATGAAGCGGATGAGAGATGATGTTTACCGGCAGCCGGACCACTAATGTGAGAATTTGGGATGCTCAGCATGTACAGTGAAACGGTAGAAAAATTTCAGAAAAAATGCGGAGTTTATTAAAGATGAATTTTTGCATCTCAGGTGTTCCACCCTTTTCATTATTATTATTTTATATTATTAATTTTATTATTATTATCATTTTATTATTATTATTATTTTATTATTATTATTTTATTAATTATTATTATTTTTTATTTTTATTATTAAATTATTATTTTTTTGATTCCCCGGATTCCCGGCCCGGGCCTTTTTTTCAATGGTGGGGGGCCTTGGCTCCCTGTCTAGGGGTGCTGAACCACGTCTCCCAGGGGAGGAGGGCAAGCCCCCCCACCCCTTGGCCCAACGCCTCAGGCCTGCCACTTTTCCCCGCCCTAAAGGGCTCGCGTAGGGAAAGTGGCCTCTCTGGTCTGCCACCCCCGCCTCAAGGGGGGAAAAGGGGAATGACAGCTTTGAGCTCAAGCTCTGGCCCGGCCCCCTACCCCGCCCTAAAAGGGGGGGGCATGGTGTCGATGTTTATTATTATTTTTTTATTATTATTATATTTTATTATTATTTTTATTATTATTATTATTATTTTTATTATTTTATTATTATTATTTTTTATTTTTTGTTTTATTATAAAAAAGCAAATCCTTGGCAATTATTCGCACTTTGGGGATTTGGAAGATAATCAAGTTAATGCAAGATGGAAAATAATCAAGTTCAATGCAATTGGAAGATAACAAGTTCAATGCAAAGATTGGAACCCCATTGAAGGGGGGGGGGGTTTCCCCCAGTGTAAGTTGTTATTTTTCCCAAAAGGGTTTAAATGGGGGTTTTACTTACCTCATTTTATGAAAGTTCTTTTTTTCATAGCCCCTTTTCCCAAAAAGCAGCAGGGAAATCCCCAAATTTCCTCCTACTGAGTTCTTTTTAGGTACTTCACGTTTCATTTTAAAGAGTTTTTTCTTTTCATTCCTCTCTCTTTATAATACATTGGGTTTTGTATGACTTACTTACAACAGTAAATATATGTACTAATTAGTATGTTGTGGTTCAGTAACCCGGGGTCTGCACCCGTGAGCTGCGCCTGCTGAGTGCACCGTCTTTAAAACCCGCACTGAATTCCTGGTTTCTTAGTCTGCCTCCGCACCCAAAAATGAATGTTATAAGAAAATAATTTTTAAAACACACCAAGAAAGAGAAGATAATTGTATAAGACAAACAAGTAAAGGGATAAGAGAGTTCGTCTCATCTTACATACTAATGAGAAAAATATCAGTAACCCAGCCCCTGCGCAAAATGTTTAAAATATTTTTCGTCTCTTCTCTTATATGACAGGATAATAATACTGTAAGTACACAGACGCATACATTCACGCACATGTACACGCACATATACACGTACATATACACGTACATAAACAAGGCCGTATACGTGAATACATCGTAAACCAACAAGATTGCGGCAAAAAGCAGCTGGGTGAATAATTCTGAACGTGAGTCTGCTAATGTAAGAGATGAACCCAACTGGTCAATACTTGCAATATAATAAAATCATTTAATTCTAATGAACAGCATTTAGCTGTGTCTACAAACCAGTTGTCATGATGAACAGTCGCATGGTCTACACAACCAGTTTGAACCATGATTGAGCAACAGTTCAGTGTGTCTACAACAAGTTTTACCATGATGAACAACAGTTCAGCTGTGTCTACACAACCAGTTTGGAACCATCATGATGAACAACATTTTCAGCTGAGTCTACACAACCAGTTTGAACCAAGATGAACAACAGTTCAGCTGTGTCCTACCACAAACCAGTTTGAACCAGATGTAACAACAGTTCAGAGCTGTGTCACACAACCAGTTTGAACATAATTCTTGATAAACATATTTTCCTTGTTAAACTGTTACGTTGATGCGACGTTAATTATGCATTTTCAACTAAGGTTTTTAAAGGGAATAGTAATAAAAATTGTAAATCAATTTGTTCTATGCATAATTTGTTCTCTAAAGATTTTGGTGTTAGTTTCTGGTCAGGAATGTTTTATGATTGTAGCTCCAGTGGACCATGAGTTTGAAAATGGATCCACAATGGACCACGATGTTTGAAAAGATGGACCACAATGTACCACGATGTTTGAAAGATGGACCTCAATGGACCACGATGTTTGAAGATGGACCTCATGGACCACGATTTGAAAGAAGGACCTCAATGGACCAACGATGTATTGAAAGATGGACCTCAATGGACCACGATGTTTGAAAGATGGACCTCAATGGACCACGATGTTTGAAAGATGGACCTCAATGGACCACGATGTTTGAAAGATGGACTCAATGGAACCACGATGTTTTGAAAGATGACCTCAATGTACACGCATGTTTGAAGATGGCCGCATTGTATTAATGAACCAAATGTCTGTGTAATGTGGACCAGAAGTCTGTTAATGGACCAGAATGACTGTTTAATGGACCAAGAAATGTCCTGTTAATGGACACAGAATGTCTGTTAATGTGACCAATAATGTCCTGTTAATGGAGCACATTGTCTGTTAGGTTACCACATCGACAGTATGGTCACTACATTGTTAATTAATTTATCGACATTGCAGTAAAGTGAACCAATAATGCATTGAAATGTCACCACATTGTATGTAAGGTCACCACAATGTCTGTAATGTTCCAATTGTCAGTAAGATCACCACATTTTCTTAAGGTTGCCATATTGTCTGTAAGGTCACCACATTGTCTGTAAGGTTGCCATATTGTCTGTAAGGTCACCACATTGTTTTTGAATGGTTGCCATATAGTCTGTAAGGTTGCCATAATTGTCTGTAAGGTTTGCCATATTGTCTGTAAGGTCACCAACATGTTTTGTAAGGGTTGCCATATTGTCTGTAAGGTCACCACATTGTTTGTAAGGTTGCCATATTGACTGTAAGGTCACCCACATTGTCGTAAGGTTGCCATATTGTCTGTAAGGATGCCATATTGTCTGTAAGTTTGCCATATTGTCTGTAAGGTCACCACATTGTTTGATAAGGGTTCCATATTGGTCCCTGTAAGTCACCACAATGTCTGTATGTTGCCAAAATTGGTCTTGTAAGTGTTGCCATATTAGTCTGTAAGGTTGCCATATTGTCCTGTAAGGTTGCCATATTTGGTCTGTAATGTTAGTCATATTGCATGTAAGGTCACCACACAATGTTTGAAGGTTGCATATTGTCTGTAAGGTTGCCACATTGTTTGTAAGGGTTGCCATATAGTCGTAAGGTTGCCATATGTCCTTAAGTTGCCATATTGTCCTGTAAGGTTGCATATTGTCTGTAAGGTCACCACATTGTTTGTAAGGTTGCCATATTGTCTGTAAGGTTGCCATATTGTCTGTAAGGTCACCACATTGTTTGTAAGGTTGCCATAATGTCTGTAAGGTTGCCACATTGTTTGTAAGGTTGCCACATTGTTTGTAAGGTTGCCACATTGTAAGTTCCACATTGTCTGTAAGTGTCACCATATTTGCTGTAAGAATCACCGATCATAATCTGTAAAGGTCACCCACATTATCTGTGAAGTTACAACATTGTCTTGTAAAGTAACTACATGTCTGTAAGGTCACCAATTATTCTCTTACAGGTTACAATATGGTCCTGAAAGTCCACCATATTGTCAGAAGTCACCAAATTGTCTCTAAGGTCACCAAATTTGCCTGTTAAGGACAACCATATTACCTGTAAGGTCACCTAAAAGCCTGTAAGGTCACCATATGCTGTAAGGTGTCCACCATATTGTCTCTAAGGTCACCATATTGCCTGTAAGGCCACCATATTGCCTGTAAGGTCACCATATTGCCTGTAAGGCCACCATATTGTCTCTAAGGTGCACCATATGCCTGAAAGGTTCATCCAATTTGCCTGTAAGGTCACCATATTGCCTTGTAAGGCCACCAATATTGTCTCTAAGGTCACCATATTGCCTGTAATGTCACTATATTGTTTGTATTGTCTAAGGTCACGATATTGCCTGTAAGGTCACCCTATTGTCTAAGGTTACCATATTTCCAGTAAGGTTACCATATTGCCTGTAAAAGGTCTACCATATTGTCTGTAAGGTCAACCATATTGTCTAAGGTCACCATATTAACCTGTAAGGTCACACATATAGTCTTTAAGTCCACCATATTGTTTTAAGACACCATATAGTCCAGTAAGGACAAACCATATTACCTGTAAGGTCAACCATATAGCCCTGAAGGGTCACCAATATTGCCTAAAATCACCATAATTCTGTAAGTGTGTCACTATATTGTTAAAGGTCACCATATTGCCCTGTAAGATCACCCGTAATTTCTGAAAAGGGTCCAAAATTGTCTAAGGTCACCATATTGCCTGTAAGGCACCAGTATTAGCCTCTAAGATCACCAAAATGTCAAAGGTCAACCATATTGCCTGTAGATCACCATATTGCCGTATTGTTCTAAGGTCACCATAATACAGTAATGTCACTATATTGGTTTGTAAATTCTAAGATTCACCATAATAGTCTGTAAGATCACCATATTGTCTAAGGTCAACATATGTCCTAAGGTCACCGTAATCCCTCTAAGGTCACCATATTACCTGTAATGTCTACCGTAATGTCTGCAAGGTCAACCATGATGAACTAAGGTCACCATATTGCCTGTAAGTTCACCTATTGTCTAATGTCATCGTATTGCCTGTAAGGACACCATATTGTAATAAGTCACCAATGTTGCTTTGTAAGGTCCACTACACTGTCAGTAAATGAGCCACACGAGTGTCTGTATAGTAAACATTAACTAAAAGGGGACGCACTAAGTAAGTGACCACTTTTTTGTAAGGTGGACCACTATGTAAGGTGGACCACTTTTGTAAGGTTGATCACTTAGTAATGTGTACCACTTTGTAAGGTTGTTCCACTAAGTAAGGTGGACCACTTTGTCATGTGGACCACTATAACACCTAGATAACAAAGGCCTGTTATCCCAGGTGTAAAGGAGCAAAAGAAACCACAGCAGAAAAAGTTTAGACTTATAGTTATCCTTCACCACTTTAGAAACAGCAATTATTTACACTATGTACAGTGATAAGAATAGGCACGTCACGGTAATCAAGGCAGAAATAGAAGGCCACAAGATAGCAGACAGTGCGCAACCAGACTCTAGAATGTGAATGACCAGGGCAGACATGAGAATCGGTATCCACAAACCTCTGCGAAATGCCAACCCAACTCATATTGCTAGAACCTGGTCACTAGATGAACGATGGTGCCCCATGCATCAACTCTTAGCAACCCTGTTTCGCTGTTGTGGAGATAGCCTGTAAAAGAGGGTGTGTCCATGCGCCGAATAAAGGTTACTTACTCTTTGCATGCCACACCCCCTCCCCCCGAGAAGGCTCAGGATTAGGCTTCCACCTCCAGTGTGTAACCGTGCCGGACCATGGCACAAAATAATGGGACCGCCGAAACCTCACTCCGAGCATACCCACCTCTTAGAAAGAGCTCAGCATATCCTATGACCAAAAGCCAAACCCTAACCTCAGAGGCTAGACAGCATACAGATAGGAGCCAACATAGGTCCTAAGATACAAGCGGAAACCGGTAGCCCGTATCCCCTCACTAAAAAAAAAACCCCACATCAGTGGATAAAAAAAAAGAGCTTGAAGGGTTAACCACAAATACTAATATACAAACTAGAGATGGCAGGTATACGGCTTGGGCTGATTCTATACAATGTCAAGTACACAACATTAAACATTATAACATACATAAGTAGAAACATTGGAATGGAAGCTTACGTAACTGAAACTGTAATGCAATACAAGGATATATATAGCACAACTTAAAACTCAACAAATGAACAACGAACTCAGTTGAGATTAAATAATAAAAAAATTTTGATCGATCGATCTGTATTCATGTGATCTACGGATTCTGAGGGAGGAATATATACAAAGAAAGAGTGTTTAACAGAAAGGCAGATTCGGTGCACTCAAATCTAGACTGTTAACTCTCAGAATGCGGAGAGAACATGAACACAAAAAAAAAAATTCTTGAATACTGATAAGTTGATACTGTAATTATTCATCTATACAGGTTATTTACATTTAACCCCAACTCTGCTAGGGTGAGATTGACATATGCAGAATGGGTGTCATCTCTGGGAGGATCAAACTCTGTAGCATTGGCTAACTCATGCTGTATTTGAGGCAAATCTGAATTGGAAGTTACAAATGATACTTGAGGATTTCTCAATACCTGTCGTGTACGTAGGGAATAACGACATTCAGGTTGATCGTCTGACTGAGTATCAGAGGAAGAGAGTACAGGATCAGGAGGATTGTCAGAGTCTGTCACATTAGTCTGGGTTGGAACATCATTATCATCACATACTAACTTCATATGATCAAATGCGATTCTTTATACTGACCAGTACTAATCTCTCTAACCTTATACTTATTACCAGTGATATGTTCAACTACTCGATAAGGACCAACAAACTTTTGATCAAGCTTTGGCATTGCAGACGTTTTGTTAAAGTTAATCAGCATAACTCTCGAACCTACTTTGATTTTGGATGGCTTTGCTCGAGTGTTTGCGACTCTTGTAAATTCAGCTGTTGATTTATGAAGTTTTTTCACGGATTCTTCTAAAAACACTTTGAGCTAAGCTGGTACGAGTTGCTATGAAATCATCAGGTTGTAATTTGGTTTCGGATTAGAATATAACAACTCATAAGGCAAACGTTTATCTACACCATACAATGCATAATGTGGAGTGTCACCTATAGAAACATTGTAAGCAGAATTTATAGCACACTGCACATCAGGTATAACTTCATCCCAAGTTTCACTGTTGGGATTGATAGTGGCTCTCAAGACATCAAGTACTTTCTTATTGGTTCGTTCTGCTAACCCATTGCTGGCAGGATGATGAGGAACAATGGTGGATTTAGAGATCTTGTACAAGGTGCACAAATTTTCAAGAATTTCATTACAGAATTCACCTCCATTATCTGTTACTAGGGACTTAGGGGTGGTATGCCTGCAGATAATGCGTTCTTTAAACGCTTTAGCTACTGTCTCGGCAGTCTTATCTGCAATAGGAACTAACTCACAATATCTGGTGAAATGGTCTACCATAACACACAGATGTTTGTTACCTTGGAGGGAACATTGGAAATTAGTTAACAAATCTAGCGCAACTCTTTCCACGGTTCGCTAGTAGTTGGATATACTTGGATTGGATTAGGACCATTAGCATTACCTTTATGTTGCATGCAGACACTACATTTCTTAACATACTCAGAAATATCAGTTGCCATACGAGGCCAAAAGTATTTCAATCTGGCTTGTTTTACTGAACGATCCATACCAGGGTGTGCAACACCTGGTACATCGTGAACTAGCTGTAAGGCTACATTCACTAGTGACTGTGGAATTACTAACTGGTATACTCTTCTGCTAGGGGTACCCAACTCGGCTGTTCGATACAGTAATTCTTGGTTCATGACAAAGTCACTGATGGGTGCTGGTGGCTTCACAGTCAGAATAAGATCTTCCTGGAGCAGGAATCGAACATCACACCAGACCACATGGGATCTGTTCGTTGAGCATTCTTTACATCTTCAGCACTAAATGGAGGGTTGCAGTTACTATACTAACATGTCGCGATAAGGCATCTGCGACTACATTTGACTTGCCAGGTAAATGTCTCAAAGGTGGGGATTGAACTACTTGGATAGTCAGGTCATCCTAGGCTAACCTTCCAGTAGGTTGTTTGTGTCTGGGAAAAAGGGGTTTATGGAGCCCTTTTCTGTCAAACAGGGAAAAAGAAAGTACTTATAAATAATGTCTCGGAAGTGCTTTAAAAAAACCATAAATATTGGGTAAAACTTCTTGCTCAGTTACTGTAAAAAATTTCTCGGCCTTTGTAAGGGGCTCGGCTAGCAAATGCAACTGCGTTGTACTTGATTTGGTCCCTTTTGACTATACGGCACCCCAGCAATTGAAAATACAACAAATTGGGCCCGATAGAAGGGGTTTGAAAAATCGGAAATTTCAATTGGGGCTGTTTTTAGCTTTTCTTTTAGGGGTTTGGAATGCTCTTTCTTTACGGAAGGTCCCAAAAAAAAAAGGAGCCATCTTTTTTTAAGCAACTCAGGTTTTTAAAGGAAAAAGGGTATGGAAGAAAAATTGGCAAAAAGAAAGATCTATAAAAACCGCTAAGCCCCCCAAAAAATTCTTACGGCATCAGCGTTTTGGGGAATTGGGGAAAAAAATACGCAGTTACTTTACTTTGGGCAGTCGTAACCCCCCTAGGGGGGTGACTACGTGACCAAGAAATTAAATTTTTTTGATCTGAAAAAAAAGGGCATTTAAACAGTTTTGGGTCTTTAAATTGGCTTTTTCAAGCTTTCCAAAATACTACATAAGGGCTTTTCAAGTGGTATCCCGTCTTTAGACATGACATTACGATCTAAGTACACCCTAAAATGCATTTCCCATGAGAAACCTCAAAAAAGCGGGCCAGCGGGAAAGGGGGGATCGGGAATCCAAACCCCTTTTAAAAAAAATGATAAAACCTTTTGATGGAAATGGTTTTACTTCTTGGGCCCTTGGGGGGACCTTCCCAAAAACCCCGGGAAAAACCCAAAAATTAAAAAATTTTTTAACCCAAATCTTACCCCAAAAAATTAGAAAGGGTTGGAAAGACGGCCCTTTTAAACCCAAACAATTCCCCCGGGCCGCCAAATACAAAAAATTCCCCGGTACAGAAAAAAAATTCTTTCCTTCTTTGCTAACTATCAATCAAGGAAAATTTTTTGGGAAAATTTTCGGCAGGAAGGGAAAAACACCAGGGATTAAAAAATAAGGCAAAACCAGTTTAATTGGGTTTCCCCCAGGGCCCTGTTCATACCCCCCCCCCCCCCCACCCAGGGAAACAATTTTAAACCCAAAAACAACAAACTCTTTAAATTTTCCCCCCCAACTACCAACTTTTTTCCCTTTAAAGGGGGAACCCGATTAACCAGGAATGGGGGGTTATTCCGGAAAATAACCCGGACCCCCCTGGTCAAATGAAAAAAATATTCAAAATGAACCAGGGAAGGATTAGTAACAATAACCCCAGAGGATTTTTCCCTTTAAAAGGGAACATGGGAAAAGTGTTTTCCAGGAAAAATATCTTAAAAACTCCGTCAAAATGAAAAAATAACAAACAAAAAAAGGGATTTTAAGAACAAATTTAAACTGGACGAAACACCCCTGGGAAAAAAACCCGGGCCCAATACGGTCCAAAACTGGAACAAGGGGTGTTTCAGGGGGCAGTTAAAAAAAATTCCCCAAAATTTCAAATAATTTTTTTACAAGCCCGGCAAAAACCCCGTGGGGGAAATACCCCGAACCAGCAAACATTGCCCAAAAATTTAATCAAAGGAAGCAACAATGAAATTCCCCCTAAAAAATGGCAATTTTTGGGGTTCTTTAACGAATTTTTAAAAAACGGCCCCCCAAAACTTGAAACCCATTTAAAAATTCAAAAAAACCCCCTTTAAACCCCCCGTCAGAGTCCAAAAAACCCGTTCCTGCCAACCAGGTCCCCTAACATTTCCGAATAAAAGTAATTGAAAATCATCGATTCTTAAGTATGCGCAGGGGGACTTACTAGTTTTCTGTCAGGGCAGCCTTTAATCCGGGGATTTTCAAGGGACGGCCCTTTTAGTTAAAATATTTATTCCTAATAGGTAGGTTTTGGGTTTGCGGACGGCTGGATTTGAGACTTAACGGGTTATCCTGCGGATGGTATTTTAAATCCTTAAGATTCAATAGTTGACGTCAGTGAAGGTCTTGAGCAAATGAAGCCAGCTAGCGGAATTTCTTTAAAAACTTGGCACAACCCCTAGACTTCATTGCATGAAATATACTATGATGAATCTAATTGGCTACTGGCATGTTTGCAGGTGATTTGAATCTATACTCTTTAATCCCCGGGGGATTTTTTTCATTCATTAATTTCCCTTTATTTGCCTGATGCTTTACTTGTTCGTCCGCACTCTGGTTACCTAAACATGCTTTTTCCAAAACCCTTCAACTTTCTTGTTTAAATTATTATTAATATTCTATTCATCCTTTTTGCCTAACCTCTTTCGGAAGTTTCTTATCCGCGGGTAATCTCCCGGGTTTTTTTATATCTTTAATTTAATTGACCAGTAAGACTTGTAAATTTCTCCCCACGTACTAAATTTTTAAAAAAATTTTTTCAAAGGCTTAACTTCAATGTTTTAAATAAAATAATAAATTTATTGTCTAGTCACGATGCTGATTTTAAGTATCTTTATACGGGTTCATCCTGCCTTTGTTTTCAATTCTACATTTTAGTTTGTTCCCTAAGGTCTTAATTATTCTCCACCCAACCTGCAATTTCTGTAAATTTCTTCTTTTTGCCCTTCTAACTTTCCTTTGTAGTTTTCCTATTGGTAATCATTTTGTACCTTCTAGTTCTTTCTCCCCTATTTTTAGCTTTTTTCCCGTTCATTTTCTCCCTTTTTTTTGCAATACGTCTCATTACATATCTATTTATTTCCTCATTTTAATTCGTAACTGTACCTTCTAAATTCTATTTTTCATGTTCCTGTCCCCAATTTCTTTTAATTACCTATTTATCTTTTCTATCCTAGCTAGCACTTAATTCATACGGATAAAGAAAGGACTAATTAAATCAGCAAGTACAAGAAAAATGGAGGGTTACATAAATGAGTGTCTAACAAAAAAAACGTCACAAAACCTTCTGTTCAGGCTGAGAAAACTTAAACAGGAAAACAAAATACATCAGTGTTTCACGGCGAGTGGGAAAATACTCGTAAGGAAAAAAAAAAAAAAAAAAAAAAATAAAAAAAAAAAACAAAAAAAAAAAAAAATAAAAAAAAAAAAAAAAAAAAAAAAAAAAAAAAAAATAAAAAAAAAAAAAAAATATAAAATAAAAAAAAAAAAAAAAAAAAAAAATAAAAAAAAAAAAAAAAAAAAAAAAAAAAAAAAAAAAAAAAAAAAAAAAAAAAAAAAACATCATCCAGGACAACAATATACCCTCCAAACGAACATGATTTCTTACCTTCCTTAGAAAAGCTGTCATTTTATGTATTACTGATTTGATAAGTGCCCTTAATACATATATACGTGTGGTTGCATATTGTGTACGTTACTATTTAGTGTTCATTATTTATTTTTATATTGTCATCACTAAAGCTAATGCCAACTACTCCAAATATATCTATACTTCTATTCTTACTGCTTTATTGCTCATATTTTAAATTTACAAGTCAATTCTTATCCAAATTATAATATTCTTTTTTCTTACCTGTCCATTTAATTTTGTTTATCATACTTGTTTTGTAGTCACTTTTCATTGTGTATGCCATTTGTGTATTTCCATTGACTTTTTTGCAGTACCAAAACTTTCTTTTGCTAGCTAGTACAACTACCTCATTTTTTTTTACTTTTTATTGTGCAATAAACTGCCCTCAATTTAATCTAATTATTACAAATCGATCTTACTCCTAAACCAATATTATTTCATAGTGACCTTCTGTCCATTTTAAACTTTGTTTACTATTACTTAATTTAGTCCCTTATATATTTTCTCCTTTATTTTAGCTTTATATAATACCTAGTTCTATTACATTCACAATTGTTAAAATAATAAAGTGTATTCTCATGTGCTAAAGTAGCACAAGTTCACAATTTTTGCCATTATATTCCAAACTCATTTATTTTTATAGTTTCTATATCATATTCCTAGCTCCATTATTTTGATCATCACTTTATTTGTATAGTCCCTTGATACTGTTCTTTTTTTTAGCTAAAAAAAAAAAAACTACCTTAGCTCATTATTTTACATTTGTTATATAATCAGGTACTATTTTTTTTTAGCTTAATGACTATTTACTCTGTTTTATACTTAATTCTACCTATAGATTCACTACAAAATTCTTATGATTACAAGCATTGATCCTGATACCAACCCTCTTATTTTTAATGACTTAAATGAATCAAACAGTTACTGTAATACTACACTGCCAGATACAATCAAAGGCACTTCTCAGTGCCAACAAAAACTTAAACTATCTTTAACTACAATATCAGATCTTCTATGCACGCATTACGAGACCTCCATAGCATTACTAAATTCCCTTACATGCAATATGTCCCTTTACACTAACTGAAACTGGCGAAAGCTGATTGTAAGATGTTCTATGCCATTCCTGGTTACACAGCCCATAACACACTGTAGGCCAGACCAAAAAAGAGGGGTGGCACAGCCTTTTAATACTCAGACCAACTAGAATGTATCACTATATACTTGCACAAGAGGATGAAACATGGGGCATATTATAATTGCCAATTTCAAATCAAATACCTACAAAAAACCTCTACATTTGTAAACATCGACAGAGTTCCACAGTCAAACCATTAGCCAATTTAAGTCAAAACCTAGGATGTATGATAACTGATGTCGCATGAACAAGTTCACTTACTACTCTCAGGTGACTTCAATGTAAATCTCCTGCAGCCAAGGACACACGTTACTGAATTCACAAACACAATGAGTAACTGTTTGTTGCTACAAAACCGTAACAAACCTACAAGAGTTACAGAGACTAGGGTTTCCCTACTAGACAACATCTGGACAAACACATTATCCCCTTTAAATAGGCATAATTACAGATAAATACCACAGACCACTACCCTACTTTCTGCATAAACAACTCTGGTAAATTACCCCAAGACACTACTTAAGTCACCTTCAGCAGACTTTCACAATGAGGCAGCCATTAATATACTTCACAACAGGCAGTAGCAAACATTGGATGGCACATGAGCTAGAAATCAATACAGATATTGAGAATGTATTAATAATTTTCTAAAAAAGTCCAATTACCTCTATAACAAGCACTGCCTCTAAAAAACTAAGCAGATGACATGCTAGAGATGAACAGTCCCTGGGCTAACACACAGCTTTCCTAAATTCCATAAATACCAAAAAACACCAATATGAAAAAAAACTGTCGAATGGGGTCACATAACCAGAGACCCAAAACAAAAACGTTAACTCGTCATCCTAACCTGCCTGATAAGAAGGGCAAAAAAAAATTGTATTATGAGAACAGATTATCCAACTTACGTAGGTTGATATAAAAAAGGACTGGAAAACCTATCAGAAATTCTGGAACAAAAAGATTATCACGAAATAGCGAAGTAAATTAGCATAATTAGATGAAACACCAACTCCACCAACAAGAAACAGCAAAACAACTCAATGATTTCTTCTCCACTATAGGACAAAACTTGCCTATAAAATCCCAAAAGGCTCAGATAACCCACCAAAAGACTACATCACCGGCAAACTACCCGAACACACTGTTACTTGCTCCGACTAACCCTACGGAAGTCTCCCTTATTATCAACGCACTAAAAAACAAGGCAGAAGATTTAAATACCTTACCACCCCTTTTATATACAAAAATGTGTCTAAGTGCTATCACCAATCATTGCAACTCTCTTTAACAAATCCATTGATCCACCACTTCCATACAGTACTCAAAATCGCAGGGTCACCCGATCAAAAGAGGAGACCCAAATCCAGAGTTGGAATAACTATAGGCCATATCCAATACTTACACCCTATCTCTACAACATCTTCGAAAAAATTAATTCATAAACGCATCTACTCCTACCTTATTCCCAAAACATACTCAACCCCTGCCAATTTGGTTTCAGGCCTAATAAAAATACTTATGATGCTTTTATACACATGCTAGAACATATATTCATGCAATTGAGAAAAAGAAGTCCCACGGGGGTCTTCATTGACTTAACGTAAAGCTTTTGATACAGTTGACCTTGACTTGCTCCAGTAAATTGTCACACTATGGTATAAGAGGGCACTCCTCACTACTCAAGTTTACCTCAAGCAAAACAGAAAAGCCAATATGTGTCGCAAATGGGGGCAAACTCTTCTGCACAACCCTATTTCAGTTGGTGTCCCACAGGGAAGTGTCCTTTGGCCCCTCTTCTCTTTCTCCTATACATAATATGACCTACCAAATGCTTCGCAAGTATCAAACCCCCACACTATTTGGCAGATGACACAACATGCGTTCTTCTCCCACCGAGCCCAGTCACGCTAGCCAAGACTGTAAATACCGAATTACAGAAAATATCTACCTGGATGGAGTTACTACCATACTTTACACTAAACATTGACAAAAACTACTTCATTCAGTTTGGTAACAAGAGCTACAGATGTCCCTCTTACTATTGATAATCGGATCACCTCCATCACAAAGCCTAACAGAGGGAAAATTCTTAGGAATCCACTTGATATGACTCAAAATTTCATACACATTATAAAAACCAAATTTTAAGGAAAATTTCCAAGACTGTAGGCTAATATTGAAGATACGGTTACTATGCTCCACATCAGCCTCCTGGCCCTTTATCACCTCCTTATTTTACCCTATCTCACCTATGGATTTGTGCAGGGGGCTCAGCAACAAGTAACCATCTCAGACTCTAATTACCCAAAAAAAGGCTGATTTAAAAATGAAAAAAATTCTCACTACAGGCCAACTCCAAAAATATTCAATACACTAAACCCTACTCACCATAAAAAACTCCATACTTATTACTGCCCTTTTTACATACATTAAACACAAACTCTGATATTAACCCCCCCCTCAAACACCCTTCCCAACCTCAACAAAACCATGACCATAAACAAGAAACAGATCACTCTTTGATTCCTCGTGTCCTCTCCGCTTCCAAAAACTCAATCACAAAAAAGGGCCCTAAAATCTGGAATTCATTCCCTGTAAATATAAAAAAACCTACCTTTTAAAATTCAAGTCTTTTCTAAAAGCCCTTTACTCACCCAAACCAAAATAAAACGAATACTGAACCTTATAAATTGTTATCAAAATGTTCTCACAATTATATCAAAAAAAAAGTAAACCCAAAACCCAATCAATTTATTATTTTTTAAATACACTACTAACAGAAATACTCCATTCTACTGAATTTTTTCAACAAGCATGCAACCATATGACCGTCTTTGAATACTCACTTGTGCTTTATGTAAATTTTTACTTAATGTTTTTTTTACTGATTTATCATTGCTTAGTTTAAACTTAAGTTAATTTAAGCCCAGCCCGTAATGCTATGCATAGTATAAGTGGCTTTTGGGATGCTGCCTTATCTGATTTTTTTTTTTTTCCTCTGTATGGGGCTCAAATTTTAAAAAAATAAATAAATAAATAAAGATATTGCATAGACTTTAAAAGTGATAGGGGGAAAACGTAACCAAACCCATACGGAGGAAGGATAATGACCCGGGATGGAGAATGCTTTGTCTTGGGTGTCCTCGGAAAAGGGGCTTCCAAAACCCTTGTAAAAAATCGGGTTGAAAAGACTTTGTTATCTCCGTATTACTAAAAGATCACCCAGTTTCTGGGGGTGGAAAAACGTTGGAAAAATTTTCGCGTTTAACTTCCCAAAGTCAAACCTGGGCGCCAAGTACCATCCTTCTTAGGTCTAGTATCAAGGGGCTTCCCAAAGGGGGAATTTGGGTAGGGTCAATAACTCCACATCGGCTTTGATTGATAAATTCTTCGCACAGCAACTTGGAATGAGGCTTTTCTGTACCAGGAAATGTAGAGGTCTACCCCCCGGTTCAGGGGAATCGAGGGGACAAAAAATTTTTTATCCCCATCTTCCACGGTAAAGCAAGGGGCTTTACGACGTTTGTTCAACAGATCAACAAACCTTATTTCATCGGGAAGTCAGGGGGAGCTAATTTCTCCTCAACTGTGGAAAAATTTGATCCGTGAAGGGGATGAGGTCCCCCGGAGAAATAGACCGACCCACGGTCATGACAACTCACCTCTCCCTGAACAGGGAAGGGATATGAACAAGGTCAAAAAAGAGGGGTATTTTGCTCTGAGGCGAACACTGTGACCAAAGGGTTTTGGCCAGTAAAAATGGATCTACTATCTCTACAACATGAAGGGGTTAAACAAATAGCCCTTTTACTTTGCAGGAATCATGTCAACTAGACTTACACCACGGGAAACACTGGGAACAACAACAGACACCTATGAGAGCACTAGCCGAAACAGAGACGTCTTTCTGCGACGGCATTGACATAAACAAAGATGGCTTTACAGTTGCAAGAAATTTGTTTCCCGACAAGGGTCCCTTGGGGAGGAACTATACTCGAACTAGCAGCATTGCGGGATAGGTTGTGCATAAAGGGCAATCTGAGTGTCCTGGGACACTTGAGGCATCGGACTACCTGCAAGTTGAAGGTATAGGTAAAAACACTGAGGGGAGTGAAAGAATTACCAGGCCTGACCGTTTGGGTAGCTACGGAAAATGCATTAGCTTGTAAGGATAATCCGAATCATCTCTCGCGTAAAAACAGTTTTTCGTCCAAGCGGGAACCCAATGGAACGATCAAGTCGCATTTTGGGCTGCCACGATAAGGGTCGAGCACAATGTGTAAGTCTCCCCTGAAGAAAATCCAGTAAAAGGGTCACCGGGGAAAAGTAACGGCGACAACAGGAAGGAAACAGTGAAGTTTACCTTGGTAAAAAGGTTGGGGAATCCGACCTCGGAAAAGCAGGTGAAACCAGATACTCCACTAAGGGGGGAACGGATGGGTTCACGAGAAGGACAGTCTAACTTCTTACCCTTTAAAACAAACTAGACCTAATAATATTGACTTCCACCAGAGGTCCAAAACAAAGAACGGGGCGCATTATAAAAAAGCTTGCACATGGGGCCTATGGTTGCTTGGAAGTTTGTGCAAAAAAAAGGTGGATTGTCATCAAAAAGACTTTTCTATTCACCCCAAAATCATTTTGTCAGAACATGTGAAGCAACACATACGGGTTTTTCTTCCGAGACGTTTAAAGGGTTAAAAGGAATTGTGAACGGGTGGTGTACCCATTATCCCCTACTGTCACCTGGGAGGGTTTTGCTGGGGCGCTCGAATTTCCCCCCAAATTTGGGAAAAAACGCCCCGGGGTTTTGGTTATTTTTGAATTGAAAAGACCCGGGTTTCTGGTTTTTTGAAACCATGATTCTGTTTCCCCCTTAGGGGTTCTGCGGTTGGAAGGGGCCAAAAAAAGACCTGAGTATGAAGGTTATGAGACTTGCCCAATTGCATTCCCATGATTCTTGAAAATACAGTGGGGAAGATCTGGTACTCACATCAGTCACTCTCTTAGGGTAACTATCAGAAAATTTAAATTTGCAATAGGCCGGGGAAACCACTTTTAAAAACAATCCGCCGACTTGGTTATGAATGTACTATAATACTACGATTTTATAAGATCTGTACATTTGTTTTTGGTGACTTGAGATGGTTAGACCACTTTTGTCTCTGGGCCAAACAAGAGGTGGGCAGACGGGCATATTGTGACATTACTTTTGATACAAGGGAAAGTACCTGGGGGGCAAAAGGGAACGTACTGATTTTGGCTGTAAGGGGTTTCCCATCGCACAGTTGGGATGACCTCAAAACACACACAAAAGCAGGGGGCATTAGTTCTTTAATTTGCTCCAAAAGCTGCCAATTTAGAAAACATGCTGTGGAGGGTTTTTATCCTCGCGGGGACAAAAACGATGATTGGACAGCTTTGATAATTGATGAAAAAAGTTTTCTAATCAACAGAAAGCCCCAAAACGATTCATTACTCATGGTGTACTTCACGTTCCCTAAAAAGACTATGGATCCTGTTTTTTCGGGACAAGGAAAAACAATCATTTCCCCTCATATTTTGCCCATTAGTAAGATTCCTGAAGTCCGCATATAAAGGAACCAACAACGTGAACAGCAGCAGAGATCAAAAAAGACTTTTTTGAAAGTCTGAAAAGACTTTCCTCTGAAGGAAACCTTCAACAACACTAGCACGAAACAAATGGCTGCAAACCATGCTTCAAACTTGTACATGGCATGAAAAAAGGGTAACGCATCAAGGGAATAGGGAAAAAAATAAAATATCTCGGGTCTGAGGGGGTCGTCAGCGGTAAGGAACTGTGGGGACTGATGACGGGGCAGCAAATAGCCTGAGGGGTCTGGTGTCGACATTCACTAAAGTATCACTTGCGGTAGAGACATAAGGGCAAAGTACACGAAACAAATAAGGCAAAAATAAGAAACAAAAAAATGATAAAAAAATCTGAATTGAAATAAAAGATATGAAACAATTCTGCAGAAGAATAAAAAAAAAGTCTAAGATACACTGAAAGAGGAAGGACAACTCAAGGCAAGAAAAATTTTACATTGAAATTACAAGTAAAAATTTTTTCTGGAGACAAATTTAAAAAAGCAAAAGAGGGGCTTACTCTTGCTAATAAAGAAATTAATTAAATTAAAATTTTTAAATCAATGAAAAAAGTATAAAAAAAAATTTACTAAATTGTTAACGGGGAAATTTAATATTTTCTAAGAAGCATAGAAAAATTAAAATAAAAAATCTAAAAAATAATAAAAAAAAATAATTCACTGCAAACAATGCAACAAAATAATGAGAAAAATCATGCAGAAATAAGTGTTACTGGGAAAAAACCCGTAAAATAAGAAATAAAATTATGAAGAAAAAAAAATGATTGAAAAACTTTAAATCTTTTTTGTAAATTAGACAAAAAAATTATCAAGCAGAGTAAAAAAAACACTTTACTTAAAATAATTAAAATTTTATCAAAGTGAAATTTTTTCAAAAAAATATAAAAATATGAATAAAATAAAACAAAGGGGAAAAAAACGAGTAGGGTTTAAAAACAGTGGCGGGCACACTTCATTTTATAATAATTCTTACAACAAAATCCCCGTGTTCTGATACCAAAACAACAAAACTTGCTGGGACTGATACGACAAAAATTTGCTGGCAAAATAATGGACACGTCTGCGAAAAAATTAGAGGAGGACACTGCTGGATACGAAAAAAAAAACAACACCAAAAAAAAAATGGGTAATTTTGTATTGGGGTGAAAATCCTCATAAATACAAAGACAATTACTGGGGAAAACAACGCTGAAAGAATACATAAAAAAAAATTGAAACACTTTACACAGAGTGAGCTGGTACACTACACAATAATACTTACTAAGACAGGGGGACATAAGAAAAAAAAACCCCAGATAAAAAAAAATAAAGTTTAATGAAAACATGAAAAAAATTTTTAAAAATAAGAGTCAAAGAAATATGGTTTACACGAAAAACAAGGTTTTGATACACAAGAAATTTACTATAAATGTCCACACAGCAAATGTCTTTTTAAACAAAAAAATGTCTCTAAACTTCACTGAAGTCTGTATGGTAAACGGCGGTGAGGGGTGATGAGGTGAAGATTTGTCCTGTGGGGGGGGTGGGTTTTCCCCACACTCACCGTTTTCGGAAGAAATTTCGCTCCTCGGGGGAAACCCCTAATTGGATTTTTTCGTTGGCGCTCACCTTCAATCTCTTGACCAAATTTTTGGCCAAAAAATATAGGAAAAACCCGGGACAAGGTGCAAACAAAACCCCAGGTGATAGGTGGGGGTCTGGTGGGGGTGTGGAGAGTGGATGGGGGGTGGGGAGTGCGCTCGCTGGGGGCCACTGGCGTGCCCCACTCACTACCCACGAAGGTGGCTTGATAAGCCCCATGCCAGGTGGGGAAAACCACTCTTGCATCCAAAAAAGCACAAAAACGATATGACAATACTTTAGAGGAAAATTGGCTTATTTTTATGCGTGGGTTATTCTCTCTCGCGCTGGGGGTTTGAAGCTGGGTTTGGGTGACGGGTTTCCCCCGAAATGGCTGCTGGAAGACGTGTAAAATCACAAACAGGAGGGGCATTGGATGACAGGGGGACGGGTGGATGAAGGCTGACTGGGGTTCACTTCCACAGTCTGGCTTTCTGACTGGTTAATTGCAAAATCCGGGGCAACCCCTCGGGTTGAAGCAAAAGCAAACCCAACTAAGCCCGGAGCTTTAACGGCTGCAACGGCTTGCAGGGTGGGGGGTGGTGAAATGAGGGGAGTGGCTGGGGGGGGGTGGTTCACCTTTGACCCTGCCGTCTCACAAACACCTTCTAACTTCTTTAAATTCCCT
Organism: Cherax quadricarinatus; assembly: GCF_026875155.1. NCBI lineage: Eukaryota > Metazoa > Arthropoda > Malacostraca > Decapoda > Parastacidae > Cherax > Cherax quadricarinatus. The sequence goes on from NC_069463.1 coordinate 32,047,282, forward strand.
TAAAAATGAAATCCCCCGCATCCAGTGCCACCCTTTCATGTGGGAGTTCGACACGGGATTAGGTAAAAATACTCACGTACTGGTTGACTTTAAAATTTCAGATAAGGGGGTTGCGCCCTTACACCCGTGGCCTGCCCCTTGCCACACTCCCAACACTGATGACTGGCTGGCCGCCCAGTACCCTAGAGGGGGTTTGAATAAAGCAGGTCACGCAAAAATATTCAAAAATGACTCAGGGAAAGGGGGACGGTTGGTCTTTATCAACGGTCACTGGGTTTCTGGTAACGGTTACTATACGAGATAGCTCCAGTAAAGGGACCTGCTACCCGTCAAGATACCCAATACCAGTCAAGGTAGCTACTACCATCAAGGGACCTAACTACCATCAAGGGACCTGCTCCAGCAAGGTACCTAGCTACCCGTCAAGGTACCTAGCACCATCAAGGGACCTAGCTACCAGTCAAGGTACCTAGCTACCACAAGGTCCCAGCTACCGTCAAATGCTAGCTACCACAAAAACCTAGCATCATCAAGGTCCTAGGTATGAGCATTGTATTAGCTACCAATCAAGTCCCTAGCTACAAGAAAGGGGGTACCTGGGTTACCACCAAGGTACCTAGGTACCAGTAGGGTAATAGTCCCAATCAAGGTACCTAGGAAACACCAAAGGGTCCCTAGGACCGTCAGGTAACTACTCCATAAAGGGTACCTAGCTACCAGTAAAGGGTCCTATCCCCATCAAGGTACATAGGTACCAGGCAAGGTACCTAGCCTAGTCAAGGTCCATCCTGCAAGGACCTAGCTGCCAGTCAAGGACCAGCTCCCAGTCAAGGTATCTAGCTACCATCAAGGTACCTAGTACCTGTAAAGGTACCTACAAAATAAAGGGTACCTACTACCAGTCAGGTACCTTAGCTACCAGTCAGGTACCACTACCAGTAAGGTCCCTAGACTAGTCAGGTACATGGACCGGGGGAAAGGGTACCAGCTACCAGTCAAGGTAGTTAGCCCCTGTAAAGGGTACCATCTACCAAAAGGGTCCTATCCCAGTCAAGGAAACCAAGCTACCATCAAGGTACCTAACTACCATAAAGGGTACCTAGCTACCAGTCAAGGTACCTACTACCAGTCAAGGTACCGCACCATCAAGGGTACCTATTCCTCAAGGGCTACTACCCGAAAGGGTACCTACTACCAGTAAAGGGTACCAGCAAACCAGTCAAAATAGCTAGCTACCAGTCAATTCCCTACTATCAGTCAAGGTACCTAGGATGATCTTGTTTTTCCCAATAAATGTCCTAGCTAAAGTAAAGTCCTAGTACCAGTCAAGGTACCAGGTCCCAAACCCGGGTACCTGGGTCCCAGCAAGGTACCTAGGACCATCGGGGTCCCTAGGTCCCAATAAGGTACCTAGGTACCACCCAAAGGTCCCGGGTACCAGTCAGGGTAATAGCACCAGTAAAGGGTACCGGGGCACCAGCAATTTCCCTAGCTATCAGCCATGCCTACTCCCATCAAGGTCCCTAGCTCCCAAAATAAAGGTACCTGGTATGATCATTGTATTAGCACCAATAAAGGGCACCTAGCTGCAAGTAAAGGGTACCTGGTACCATTAAGGGTCCTAGCAACCAGCCCAAGGTACATAACCATCAAATTACCTAGCCACAGTAAAGGTCCCCTTAAAAACTAGTCATTTACCTACCATCAGTAAAGGGTCCCTAGCACCCATAAAGGGTCCCTACCCACCAGTCATATACCTGCCACCAGATAGGTCCCCTAGCTACCGTCGGGTCCCTAGCCACCATCAAGTACCTACACCATAAAGGCACCTGGGTACCATCAAGATACCAGCTACCAATGTCCCTACTACCAGTCAGGTACCTGACTGGTAAAGGAACCGGGGTATAGTCATTGTACTTAGCTACCTAAAGGGTCCTAGGTACCAGTAAAGTACCAGGTACCAGCCCCAAGGGTCCCGGGTACCCATAAAGGGTACTTAGCTACCACCCGGGGACCACTACTATCAATGCCCTAGCACCAATAAAGGGTACCGCGAAAAGTAAAGGTCCAAGGTACCATCAAGGTACCTAATACCATCAGGTCCCAAGGGTACCAGTCAATACTAGAAACCCTGTCAAGTACATAACCACAAATTCCCCTACCATCAGTCAGGGGCCTAGCAACTATAAAGTTACATAGCCATCGCAAGGTGCTTAGCAACTAGTAATTACCTTCACCCATAAAGGTACCTATTTTTATTTATTTTTTTAATTTTTTTATTTAATGTCTTTCAAACAGTACATTGAGATTGTGTATAACAATAGGGGGTTTGAGACAAAGAGGCCTCTATTATCCCTTTGGCTTTAGGGGCCCAAACCCTTAACATTATTCGCTTACATTCTATTTAAATCAAGGGTAGTATATCTATTTGTACAGTGGGAAAGTAATTATTTCATATTTACAGTAGAAATTAATTATAAATGAATCAAAATTTGAAAAATAAAAGATGTAGTATTTTAAATTTAAAATGCTTTTGTGAAAAACAATGACATTATATCCTGTCAAAAAGGGGAAAAAAGGTTAATGGATTGTTTCAGTTAAGGTGGGAGTACAAGGTAGTAAATTTACGGTATTTAGCATTTAGTCTAGTGTGTTTGTGGCTTTTGAGAAGAGTCTTAAATTGATTTCAGCTGGGGTTTCTTTTCTTCTCAATAATTCCATATTTGGGTCCTTTTTTATTTCAAAGTTTTTCACAGTTGGTATGGACACAGGGATTCAAAAAGGATCGTGTCTTGGTTGTGGTCATTTTCCTGTTTAAGTTGGGGAGGAAAAGTTGATGGGGGGGTTTTTATTTGGTTTATTGTTCTGTGTATGTAGAAGCACGTGAATAATATGGATGTTCTTAAGGGAAGCAGATTCAGAATTTTTTAAAATTGGTGGGGTATGTGGCGGGAGGGGGAAATTTTTTATCATTCTTTCTGCTGCCTTTTTCTGGTTATTAGGGGGTTTTTGGGGATTTGTGTGTTGATCCCCATGCCAAAATTTCCTATTAAATAAAGGGGGAATGAAGTGAATGGTAACAATGCCCGGGGATGATTGTGGAACGAGTACCTTTCTTGATATATGCCTACAGTTTTGGGGATTTCTTGGTGATTTTTTGTATGTGTGTCCGGGAAATTAAGGCTACGTCAGGTGGATACCCCAGGGAATTTTTCCCTCTGTGATCTTGTGACTGATGATCCTTTAGGTTAAAGTTAATTTGGGTCATTTTCAGCTTTTTTTTCCAAAAGAATGAAAAAGGTTTTATCAGTGTTCAGGGGAAGTTTTTAGTCATCATCCAGGGAGATTTTTTCTGTAATTGCATTGACTTTTTTGCTATATGCGGGGTTTGGGTGGGAAAATACATATGAAAACGTCATCCAAAATTTTATGGGTTTTGATAGCTGTGAGCATTCGGTGATCATTTTGTGATGAAAAAGAGTGGTCCCCAAGGGGTTCCCTTTTGGGCCCACGGATTTTTGGGTGGGGATTGCAAATTTTTTAAACAATGATTCTTTTACAAGGTTACTTTAGGATTGAGGGGGTGGCCCCTGATACCATAAGCATTAATTTTGGGGTACAGTAGTTCTGGGGCGATGTATCGAAAACTTTTCGAAATCAACGAAATGCCCCGCGGGCCCCTTTTTTCTTTTCAATGCGGAAATATTAGTTTTAGCATGTGTACGATGCGTCATTTATGTTTTATTTTCCTGAAACCAAAATGACAGGGGTTTTAAAAAAATTTTGGGGAACGAGTGGGGAAAAGATCGTCATAATTAATTTTTCAAAGATTTAGAAGCATGTTTAATTAATATTGGTCATAGTTATTCAAGTCAGCTTGGGCCCTCCTTTATGGACGGGGGGACTCCGCTATTTTTTAGATTGTTGGAAGGGAGATGATTCAGTGGATTTTTTAAAGAGCTTGCAATAATTGGGGACAGTACTTTGGAACTTTTTTTACATAAAACAGGGAAGTTTTTTATGTCCCTGCCCTTGTTTTTAAAGGGGGGTTAGAGACATTTCTTCGTGGGGTTTTGGGCTAGGGAAAAGCGTATTTTGGGGTTTTTCCTATGAGATGACTATGGACGGGCATTTGTGTTGGGGTTTTGTTTGCTAGTCAAGTACCTAGGGACCACAAGGGACCAAAGGGACCTCAAGGGACCCTACTACCCCAGTACCTACACAAGCAAGGGACCAGGGACCCGTAAGGTCCTAGGTACCAGTCAAGGCCCTGGTACCAGTCAAGGCACCTAGGTACCAATAAAAGGGACCCAGGGAAGAAAAATACCTAGGGACCATCAGGGCCCCGACCCAAAAAAGGACCTAGGTACTAGTAAAGGTACCCATACCATCAAGGGCCCCAGCAAACCCGTGAAGGGACCTACAACCCTCAAGGGATTTAAACCCTCAAAATTTAAAAGCCACACAAGGGTTTCCCAGGAAAGTCAAGTGCCTACAAATAGTCAAGGGCCTCAAAGTCAAGTTACTGACCTATCAAGGTACCTAGCAACAAGCTAGGTACCTACTCCAGTCGAGGGACCTAGCCATGAGTCAAGGGACTAACCAGAGTCAAGGGACCTACCACCATCATGGACCTACAACCAGTAAGGTAATTTGCAATCAGTCAAGGTACCAGCAACGTTAAGGTACCCAAGAACCTCAAGGTACCTACCACCAGTCAAGGTACCCAGCAACAAACTAGGTCCCTTTAGCTACTAGTCGAGGTACCTAGCCATGAGTCAAGGTACCTAGCCATGAGTCAAGGTACCTAGCCACCAGTCATGGTACCTAGCAACCAGTCAAGGTAATTTGCAATCAGTCAAGGTACCTAGCAATCAGTTAAGGTACCTAGCAACCAGTCAAGGTACCTAGGGATTGGTAGAGAGCATCCTTAGTTCCTTTGTATAAAGGCAAAGGGGACAAAAGAGAGTGCAAAAATTATAGGGGGATAAGTCTGTTGAGTATACCTGGTAAAGTGTATGTTAGAGGCTTTAAAAAGGGTAGGGGTGTGTAGACCAAGTGTTTACAGTGAAACATATAGGTGAACAGTATTTAGATAAGGATATAGAGGATTTTGTGGCATTTATGGATTTGGGGAGGGGCATATGACAGGTTGGATGGGGGGGGGTTGGGTCAGATATTGCAAATGAAAGGTATAGGAAGTAGGTTATTAAAAGCAGTGAAAAGTTTTTTCGAGGATAGTGAGGCTCAGGTTAGAGTATCTAGAGAGAGGGGATTATTTCTCATTAAAATTAGGTCTTAGACAAAGGGGTGTGATGTCACCAGGTTTTTCAATATTATAGATGGGGGTTGTAAGAGAAGTGAATCCTCATGTGTTGGCAAAAGTGTGGGGTTAGAAGATAAGGAATCTAATGCAAAGTGGGAGTTGTCACAGTTGGCCCTTTTCTGATGACACTGCCTTGGGAGATTCTGAAGAGAAGCTGCATAAAGTTGGTGGATGAGTTTTGGGACGGTATGTAAAAGAAGAAAATTGAAAGGAATATTTCAAAAGGGTAAAGATTAAGGATGCAAAAAAAAAAAATATTTAACAAAAAATTGGGTAACAGATTGGAGGAGAAGTATGGAGGGGGTGAATGTATTCAGATATTTAAGACTTGACGTGTCAGCAGAGGGTTTATGAAAGGTGAGGTGAATCATAAAATTGACAAGAGAAAAAACGTTAGTGGTGCACTTAGGAGTTTTGGAGGGCAAAGAACTTTGTCCATTTAAGCAAAGATAAAAATGTATTAGAGTATAGTTATACCAGTGTCCTTATGGTTTGTGAAGCATAGATTGTGAATATTGCAACAAAGAGAAGGCGAGGTAGTGGAGATGTCATGTCTGTGGGCAATGTGTGGTGTGAATATAATTTCAGAGAATTTATAGTTTGGAAATAGGAGGCGTAGTATTAACCCAAAAATATTATCCACAAAATGCATTTCTAAGGGAATATCAGGAAAAGTTGGTAATGGATCTATAAATTTCCCCACAAACAGAACACGAAGAGTAGTAGTCAACAGAGTAAAGTCTGAGGTGGCTACGTGAAAAGCTCTGTTCCACAAAAGGGACAGTACTCGCTTCCCCTCTTGTTCCTCATCCTATATCTGACATAGACAAGAATGTCAGCCACAGCACCATGTCTTCCTTTGCAGATGACACCCAATCTGCATGACAATGTCTTCCATTGCAGACACTGCAAGGCTCCAGGGAGACATCACCAAATCTTTCATTGGGCTGCAGAAAACAATATGAAGTTCAACGATGAGAAATTTCAATTACTCCGATATGGTTAACATGAGGAAATTAAAATCTCATCAGAGTACAAAACAAATTCCAACCACAAAGTACCTAGAGTGAAAAACCAACGTCAAAGACCTGGAGTGATCACGTCGGAGGATCTCACCTTCAAGGACCATAACATTGTATCAATGAAACTGCTAGAAAAATGACAGGATGGATAATGAGAACCTTCAAAACTAGGGATCCCAAACCCCATGATGACCTCTTCAGGTCGCTTGTTCTATCTAGGTTGGAATATTGCTCCCACACTAACAGCCCTTTCAAGGCAGGTGAAATTGCTGACCTAAAAATGTACAGAGAACCTTCACAATGCAAACGGAGATAAAACACCTCAGTTACTGGATGCTTGAAGTTCCTGAACCTGTACTTCCGGGAATGCAGGCGGGAGAGATACATGATTATTTTACCTGAAAATCCTAGAGGATCTAGTACCGAACTTGCACACCGAAAATCACTCCTACAAAAGCAAAAGACTTGGCAGACGATGCAACATCCCCCAATGAAAAGCGGGGGTGTCACTAGCATGTCAAGAGACAACATAATAAGTGTCAAGGGCTCAAGACTGTTCAACTGCCTCCCAGCATACATAAGGGGGGATTACCAACAGACCCCTGGCTGTCTTCAAGCAGGCACTGGACAAGCACCTAAGTCGGTACCTGAACAGCCGGGCTGTGGCCTCTGGCTGTGGCCCAGGGTGCAGTGGGACATGAACGTCTTGCTTGGGTTCAGCGTCTTGATCAGGCTGACAAAGGTGGGGGATTCCACTATATGCAACGGTAGTGTGTTTACCTGGAGCTTAATTGGAGAGGGGTTTCAGGGATCAATGGCCATGTGACTCAGTCTGAGACCAGGCCTCATGTTGCAGGTGTAATAGACAAAATAGTCACCCAGGTAGAGCCACGGGTTCTGCGACTCCTGGCCCTCAGCCTGAGCGGCCTCTGCTTCAACCACAGCTGCTGCAGACTTCTCAACAATGCCCTCAGATGGAACAGAAACGTCTCCCCTGTTCATAATGATAAGTGACAATGCACCCCAGTGATCGCTGTATGTATAATGTTCGCCAAGACCATAGTCCTGGTACTGGTCCCAATCTTGCGATGACCCGTGATCGCTGACACTGTAAGACTATAAGAATGTTGCTCAGATGCTGCTGCTGCATTGACAAGTCACGTTTACACATAGTCAGCCAATAGCTTGCCTGACAGAGTGTTGGGGAAATGCCTACAGCAGACAGGAACAAACACGTACGCCATTGAAAAGGCATAGCTTTCGACTACCAACAACATATTAATTTTTTTTTAGCAGACTCGTAGTTAGTGGAACTTTATTTAGCGGAAGCTAATTGGTCCACTAACGGTTTCCGAAGTTAGCAGAAACACAAATCCGCTTAACAAAAAGTTAGTTTCACCATTAGCGGTTAGTGGATTAGCAGTGCTGTGCCCACCACTGATTAACTTGGAGTTTACCTAGAGAGAGTTCCGGGGGTCAACGCCCTCACAGCCCGGTCTGTGACCAGGCCTCCTGGTGGATCAGAGCCTGATCAACCAGGCTGTTACTGCTGGCTGCACGCAATCCAACGTACGAGCCACAGCCCGGCTGGTCAGGTACCGACTTTAGGTGCTTGTCCAGTGCCTGCTTGAAGACAGCCAGGGGTCTATTGGTAATCCCCCTTATGTATGCTGGGAGGCAGTTGAACAGTCTTGGGCCCCTGACACTTGTTGTATTGTCTCTTAACGTGCTAGTGACACCCCTGCTTTTCATTGGGGGATGTTGCATCGTCTGCCGAGTCTTTTGCTTTTGTTGTGAGCGATTTTCGTGTGCAACTTCGGTACTAGTCCCTCTAGGATTTTCCAGGTGTATATAATCATATATCTCTCCTGCCTGCATTCCAGGGAGTACAGGTTCAGGAACTTCAAGCGCTCCCAGTAATTGAGGTGTTTTATCTCCGTTATGCGTGCCGTGAAGTTTCTCTGTACATTTTCTAGGTCAGCAATTTCACCTGCCTTGAAAGGTGCTGTTAGTGTGCAGCAATATTCCAGCCTAGATAGAACAAGCTACCTGAAGTGTGTCATCATGGGCTTGGCATCCCTAGTTTTGAAGGTTCTCATTATCCATCCTGTCATTTTTCTAGCAGATGCGATTGATACAATGTTATGGTCCTTGATGGTGAGATCCTCCGACATTATCACTCCTATTCTTTGACGTTGGTTTCTCGCTCTATTTTGTGGGAGGAATTTGTTTTGTACTCTGATGAAGTTTTAATTTCCTCATGTTTACCATATCGGAGTAATTGAAGTTTCTCATCGTTGAACTTCATATTGTTTTCTGCAGCCCACTGAAAGATTTGGTTGATGTCTGCCTGGAGCCTTGCAGTGTCTGCAATGGAAGACACTGTCATGCAGATTCGGGTGTCATCTGCAAAGGAAGACACGGTGCTGTGGCTGACATCCTTGTCTATGTCAGATATGAGGTTGAAAAACAAGGTGGGAGCGAGTACTGTGCCTTGTGGAACAGAGCTTTTCACCGTAGCCACCTCAGACTTTACTCTGTTGACTACTACTCTTTGTGTTCTGTTTGTGAGGAAATTATAGATCCATCTACCAACTTTTCCTGCTATTCCTTTAGCACTCATTTTGTGCACTATTACGCCATGGTCACACTTGTCGAAGGCTTTTGCAAAGTCTGTATATATTACATCTGCATTCTTTTTGTCTTCTAGTGCATCTAGGACCTTGTCGTAGTGATCCAATAGTTGAGACAGACAGGAGCAACCTGCTCTAAAGCCATGTTGCCCTGGGTTGTGTGATTGATGGGTATCTAGATGAGTGGCGATCTTGCTATCGGTCTGTAGTTCTTTGCTATTGCTTTACTGCCCTCTTTGTGGAGTGGGGCTATGTCTATTGTTTTTAGTAACTGTGGGACGACCCCCGTTTCCATGCTCCCTCTCCATAGGATGGTAAAAGCTCGTGATATCATCAAGAACTGCAAGAAGCCCCTTCTTGCAGTTCTTGATGAAAACGGAGTTCGATGAGTCTGGCCCTGGGGCAGAGTGCATGGGCATGTCGTTTATCACCTGTTCGAAGTCATTTGGCATCAGGATAACATCAGATAGGCTTGTGTTAACCAAATTCTGTGGCTCTCTCATAAAAAATTAATTTTGATCTTCGACTCTCAGTCTGGTTAGCAGCTTGCTAAAAACTGAGTCTTATTGGGACTTGAGTAGCTCACTCATTTCCTTGCTGTCATCTGTGTAGGACCCATCTTGTTTAAGTAGGGGCCCAGTACTGGATGTTGTTCTCGACTTTGATTTGGCATAAGAAAAGAAATACTTTAGGTTTCTTTTGATTTCATTTATGGCTTTTAGTTCTTCCCGCGATTCCTGACTCCTAAAAGATTCCTTTAGCTGAAGTTCGATGTTTGCTATTTCTCTGACTAATGTTTTCACACTACTTAAGAATTAATGTAGGTTAATGAATATTTTTTTTTATAACAGACTAGCCGTATCCCACTTTGTCAGGGCGACCTAAAAGAAAAATGAAAGTTTTTCTTTTTAAATTTAGTGTTGTTATTCTTGTTGGCTCTTGAGCTAAGATCAAAGTGTAGTATTGTGTAGGTATACAAAATTGAAGTTAGGCATTAAAAATAGTACAAACAAGGAGGTAATATTTTCTTTAAGGTTGAATTATGATTGCAAGTATTGAGAATAAGAATATGTATAGAGAGTTATTTACATGTTTGTGGTTAAGTGAGTGTTTAGCATTTTAACATATTAAATTGGTGGTTTTATCATGATTCATTGTTTCTACAGAAATGGGTGGTAATGCAGAGTTTGTTGAAAGCATATTGTTATTGAAGGTATACAAACACAAGAATAAGAATACAGTGCTACCCCGAATTTCAGCCATAATTTGTTCCAGAAGGCTGTTCGAGTGCAGTTACCGAACAAATTTGTTCCCCTAAGGAATAATGTAAATTAGATTAGTCCATTTCAGACCTCTAGAAATACACTTATAAAAGCACTTACAATAATACACTTACATAATTGTTCTAGTTGAGAGCTATACAAAACTCGGGGTACCACTGTAATGATGTTTATTAATATATTTCAGGTAGTAGGTTGGTAGACAGCAGCCACCCAGGGAAGTACTACCGTCCTGCCAGATGACTGTGAAACAGAAACCGATAACTGTTTTACATGATGGTAGGATTGCTGGTGTCTTTTTCTGTCTCATAAACACGCTAGATAACAGGGATATCTTGCTACTCCTACTTACACATTGGTCACACTTCACAGACATTCACATGCATATATATATACATACATCTAGGTTTTTCTCCTTGTTCTTCTTTATTTCTTTTATTGTCTATGGGGAAGTGGAAAAGAGTCTTTCCTCCGTAAGCCATGCGTGTCGTATGAGGCAACTAAAATGCCGGGAGCAATGGGCTAGTAACCCCTTCTCCTGTAAACATTTACTAAAAAAGAGAGGAAGAAAAACTTTATAAAACTGGGATGCTTGAATGTTTGTGGATGTAGTGCGGATGACAAGAAACAGATGATTGCTGATGTTATGAATGAAAAGAAGTTGGATGTCCTGGCCCTAAGTGAAACAAAGCTGAAGGGGGTAGGGGAGTTTCGATGGGGAGAAATAAATGGGATTAAATCTGGAGTATCTGAGAGAGTTAGAGCTAAGGAAGGGGTAGCAATAATGTTGAAGGATCAGTTTTGGAAGGAGAAAAGAGATATGAATGTGTAAATTCAAGGATTATGTGATTATAAATAAAGGTTGGATGCGAAAAGTGGGTCATAATAAGTGTGTATGCACCTGGAGAAGAGAGGAATGTAGAGGAGAGAGAAAGATTTTGGGAGATGTTAAGTGAATGTATAGGAACCTTTGAACCAGTGAGAGAGTACTTGTGGTAGGGGCCTGAATGCTAAGGTGGGAGAAACTTTTAGAGAGGGTGTGGTAGGTAAGTTTGGGGTGCCAGGTGTAAATGATAATGGGAGCTCTTTGATTGAACTTTGTATAGAAAGGGGTTTAGTTATAGGTAATACATATTTAAGAAAAAGAGAATAAATAAGTATACAAGATATGATGTAGGGCGAAATGACAGTGGTTTGTTGGATTATGTAATTTGTAGATAGAAGACTGTTGAGTAGACTTCAGGATGTACATGTTTATAGAGGGGGCACAGATATATCAGATCACTTTTTAGTTGTAGCTACACTGAGAGTAAAAGGTAGATGGGATACAAGGAGAATAGAAGCATCAGGGAAGAGAGAGGTGAAGGTTTATAAACTAAAAGAGGAGGCAGTTAGGGTAAGATATAAACAGCTGTTGGAGATAGATGGGCTAATGAGAGCATAGGCAATGGGGTCGAAGAGGTATGGGGTAGGTTTAAAAATGTAGTGTTAGAGTGTTCAGCAGAAGTTTGTGGCTACAGGAAAGTGGGTGCGGAGGGAAGAAGAGCGATTGGTGGAATGATGATGTAAAGAGAGTAGTAAGGGAGAAAAAGTTAGCATATGAGAAGTTTTTACAAAGTAGAAGTGATGCAAGGAGGGAAGAGTATATGGAGAAAAAGAGAGAGGTTAAGAGAGTGGTGAAGCAATGTAAAAAGAGAGCAAATGAGAGAGTGGGTGAGATGTTATCAACAAATTTTGTTGAAAATAAGAAAAAGTTTGAAGTGAGATTAACAAGTTAAGGAAGCCTAGAGAACAAATGGATTTGTCAGTTAAAATAGGAGAGGAGAGTTATTAAATGGAGAGTTGGAGGTATTGGGAAGATGGAGGGAATATTTGAGGAATTGTTAAATGTTGATGAAGATAGGGAAGCTGTGATTTCGTGTATAAGGCAAGGAGGAATAACATCTTGTAGGAGTGAGGAAGAGCCAGTTGTGAGTGTGGGGAAGTTCATGAGGCAGTAGGTGAAATGAAAGAGGGCAAAACAGCTGGGATTGTTGGGATAAAGATAGAAATGTTTAAAGCAGGTGCAGATATAGTTTTGGAGTGGTTGGTGCTATTATTAATAAATGTATGGAAGAGGGTAAGGTACTAGGGATGCAGAGAGCATGCATAGTTCCTTGTATAAAGGCAAATGGGACAAAAGAGAGTGCAAAAATTATAGGGGGATAAGTCTGTTGAGTATTCCTGGTAAAGTGTATGGTAGAGTTATTATTGAAAGAATTAAGAGTAAGACGGAGAATAGGATAGCAGATGAACAAGGATGCTTTAGGAAAGGTAGGGTGTGCGTGGACCAGGTGTTTACAGTGAAACATATAAGTGAACAGTACAGGTCCTCCATCACAAATCCGGCATCATTGGGACCTCTAGTGTGCTGGATTACTGAGTTTGCCGAATTACAGAGTGGTTTGGTTAGAATACACTTAATAAAATTAGCCAACTTGACTTACACAGTTCATTGAACATCGGCAAAAATCGAACATTTCCGCTACTAACGCTATTAATCTGTTCCTGAGAGCTCAATGTTATGCGAAATTATCGTTATGCGAATTAATTTTTCCCAATAAGAAATAATGGAAATCAAATTAATCCGTTCCTGACACCCAAAATTATGAAAAAAATTTTTTTTTACCACATGAAATATTAATTTTAATACACACAAACTGAAGAAGACATGCACAGTTATATGACACTTACCTTTATTGAACATCTGGTGATGATTGATGGGATGAGAGGAGGGGAGAGTGTTGATGGTCTTAGTGTTTAGAAGGGGAATCCCCTTCCATTAGGACTTGAGGTGTCAAGTCCTTTTCCGGGGTTACTTCCCTTCTTCTTTTAATGCCACTAGACCATCTTGAGAGTCACTGGACTTCTGTTGCACAACATATCTGCCCCATAGAGGTCTGTACCTCTCGTTCCTTTATGACTTTCCTAAAGGGTTCACAACACTGTCATTGTAAGGTGCCAACACGGCTTGCAACAGCTGTCTGGGGGTGATTTTCATCCATAATGGCTTGCACCTTAAGCCACATTGCACAGATTTCCTAATCTTTGAAGTAGGCAACTTTTTTCATTTTTCTCTCCTCCCTCCCCCGAAGCATTTCTCCGGTCTGCCCTCTTGTTTGTTGAAGATGATCTAGCAGCTCATCAGGGGTTTAGTTTGTCATTGTCCTCCTCCACCAACTCTTCCACATCCTCCCCACTAACCTCCAACCCCAAGGACTTCTCCAATGCACAATTGATTCCTCAACTGGCATAGGATTCCCAGGGTTAGCCTAAAAACCCTTCAAAATCCCTTTTGTCTACACATTCTGGCCACAGTTTTTTCCAAGCAGAGTTCAAGGTCCTCTTAGTCACTCCCGCCCAAGCCTTACCTAAAAGGTTTTACACAATTGAGGATATAAAGTGCTCTCTCCAAAATCTCATAGAGTCAATTGAGTTTCTGAGGTCACTACAAACACCTTTCAAACATAGCTTTTGTGTACAGTTTTTTGAAGTTGCAATAACCTGCTGGTCCATGGGCTGCAGGAAGGAGGGGTATTGGGAGGCAAAAACTTGACCTTAATGAAGCTCATGTCCCCACAAGTCACTCTGCCAATTCTGTAGGATGACCAGGGCATTGTCTAACACCAGGAGGCACTTAAGGTCTAATTTCTTTTCAGTTGGGTAATTTTTCACATTGAGGGAAAATGCTTGGTAAAAACCCCAGTCATAGAAAAAGTCTGTAGTGACCCATGCCTTACTGTTTCCCCTCCACAGCCACTCAAATTAGCCTTGAGGATATTCTTTTGCCTGAACGCTATGGAGTTTCAGAGCGATACACTAATAAAGGCTTCACTTTGCAATCACCACTAGCATTGGCAAAACATTAACAGAGTAAGCCTTTTCTTATATGCCCTGGGAGTGCCTTTTCCTCCTGAGTAATGTAGGTCCTGTTTGGGGCATTTTCTTCCAAAACAGGCCTGTTTCATCACAATTAAACACTTGTTCAGTTTCAGTCCTTCACTGTCTAGTACTCCTTGAATTCCTGCACACGTTTTTCAGCTGCTTTGTGGTCCGAACTGGCAGCCTCACCATGCCTTATCACACTATGTATGCCACTACGCTTCTTAAATCTCTCAAACCAACCCTTGCTGGCTTTAAATTCACTCACTTCATCACTATTTTGCGGGCATTTTTTCTAATTAAACCTCATGCAACTTCCTAGCCTTTTCACTTAGATCTTTGAGAGATGATATCTCCTCATCTGTTTTTCGTTTATCTACACCAATAAGAGTCTCTCAACATCTTCTATCACTTGCGATCTCTGTTTTGAAAACAGTTGCACTTTGGGATGAACAGGTTCCTTGATTGCCGTTTTCTTGGACACAATAAATAGCGTTGGTTGATTGGGGTTTACTATGCAACCTGGCCAGCTTGAGACAGTACTCCACTTTCATACTTAGCAGTGATTTTCTTTCTTTATCTCTATAGTTTAATTCTCACCCCTTTTTCCCGTAGGGTTGGCACTAAAGCTTTCTTGGGCCCATGGGCACTTATTTTGCAGATGAAAATCACCAAAATGCTGTAATTATACTAAAGTTCGATGTATGCTTGGGTGTTACCGCGGAGGCTGGCTTGTAAACAATGCCCCCGGGGGAACATGTGAGGCTTGCTCAGGCGCACATTAGACGTGTCTTGGACGAATAGTGTTGAGCGAGTTTTTTGTGCTATGCAAGGCAAAATTTTAGCGATAAAATGTATCGCTATGCGGATTTAACGTTATGTGATGCCAACGGTATGCGAGGGCCCACTGTACTTTTCATTATGAAAGCAATCAAAATCATGTCTATTTCTATAATATATCTTCCATTCTATCAAATGAGTCCAAAAAATGAGAATACAACCATAAAAACCATACGAAAATATACTACAAAGAGGCGGCTATGGTGAGAAGTGAACTCCCTTATTTATCGTCCATCTTTTTTATTTTTGTTGTACGTTAAGAAGCATCTTTCCATCATACATTGCCCAAGTTTCAATGAGATAGCCCAACAAACAACCAAGAAAAAAAAATATTTACCAAAATCATATATGGCAAGCCCAAGCCAGGTACTGGAAATAAGTCACTTTGTCTGACTTTTCTGGGTTATCCTAGGTTCTCTATACATACACTGAATGTATGATAAACTATGTAACTGTATTTGTGTATACCTGAATGAACTTATTTACTTCTAGTCTGTCAACTGATACAAGAAACCGCCCATTCACTTATTTCAACTACCCAATAAAGTGGTCAGAAATTGGGAATTTGGCCGATTTCACACAAATTTAACAGATGCCAATTTCAAAATAGGATCCAGAATAAACAATGCAGACATTCCTGGCACTGAAATAACTTTTATCTGTTCATTAGTCATGGCTACAGGCCCCTCTTATATTACTCTTGCCTTACCATTTGGAATTTTTTTTCACAAAAAAAAAAAAGATTTACTGTTTGCACACTACTCATTTTGTAATAATTGTAAAAATAATGTC
>NC_069463.1:32063595-32089153 GCF_026875155.1 Cherax quadricarinatus
GTAGTAAAAACATTACAGAGGTACATAATTGTTCCAGGGACTGGACTCCAAAGTTTTGATAGCTGAGCAAGTTACAGAGGTAATGAATTCATAGGGAGGAGGAAGAGGCCATTCCTCATTTTCCCACATGCCACCCACGCTCGCCACTCTACACCACTATGCTCTCACTCCATATGCTGTTTTCTGTTGAATTCAGTGTGAATTCTTTGCCAGAGCTGTATTTCTGAGTGCCCAAGGTCACTCGAAACCACGTAGATCATTAAACCCATATTATTTGCAGATGACACTACATACGTCTTCTCTCACCCAAACCCAGTCATACTCGCCAACACTGTCAATGCCGAATTGCAGAAAATATCTACATGTACCTGGATGTTAACTAATAAACTTACCCTAAATACTGACAAAACCTATTTCATTCAGTTTGAAACCAGAGCTGCAAATGTTCCACTTAACATAACGCTAAATGGATCACCCAACACAAGACTCACAGAGGGAAAATTTCAGGAATCCACCTTGCAGTAGCCTCAAATTCCAGACACTTAATACACCAAATTTCCAAGAAAAATCTCTAAGACAGTAAGCATACTATCAAAGATACGGTACTATGTTCCACAATCAGCTTTCCTTGCACACTGTATCATTCTACCCTTATCTCATATGAAATTTCCACTCCCGACAGCATACTCCACCAATATTCAAAAGTCGAAATCTGCTCATCATAAAGAACATCCATACTTATTCATGTGCCTAAAACATACATAAAACACTATACTCAAACATAAACCCTCCACTCAAACTTCTCCACACCAACCCTAACAGGACACACGACCATAACACAAGACACAGATCTCTTTTGATGTACCCCGTGTCCATATCACATTATTTAAAAACTCTATGCACATAAAAGGCCCCAAAATTTGGAATTCATTACCAGAAAATACTAAAGTAACCCAGTCTGAAAATCAATTTAAGACTCTTCTCAAACCATTTATTCATCCTAGAATAAATACTCAATACTCAATATTTAACTTTACCAATCTCCCAATTATCTAAATCTTAAAACTTCAAGACTAAATGCCCAAGTTCATACATTGACTGTTACTACATAGTAGTACAAATGCCTACCCAAAACAGTACATACTGCCCATCACGCAATTGTAGCATTCTCATAACGTAAACTACTTTCAGCAAATCACAATGTTATATTACCATAATATAATTTAAATATTTATTATTGAAACTACTGTACATCTTAAACTATGATAAATTCTTTAGTATTAAGTAGTCAATAAGCCATTAAATTAAGTCTGCTCATAATGCCTAAGCATTATATAGAGACTATCTTTGCACTGCAACTCATTATTGTAAATACAGTAGGGCCCCACTTATATGGCTGGTTAGGTTCCAGGCTACCATCATAAAGCAGAAATCGCCGTAAAGTGGAACACCCTTTTTTCCTTATAAATGCATACAAATACTAGATAACAAGTTTTCACTAGTTAGCAATAGAACTAGGCATCAAAAAACAATATAAAAGTAAAATACACACATAGTGCACTCATTACTTATCTTAAAATATTTGTAATCTTAATATAGGGTCAGGGGTAAGTAAACGAGATAAAACGAATAAATGAGAGAGAGAGAATGAGTACATGAGGGGGGACAGGTGCAGAGTTATGTAAACAAACCAGGCGAATGCAAGTTTTGTAAACAAAGTGTGCACGTCTTGTTTGTGTACAAGTTACATTGTGTACAAGTTGTCTTTACATTGATACGGTAGAATAAATAAAGAAGAACACTCCCATTCTCATGTAACACCATTTTTAGAAGAAGTGAAGCTCTGAGTGAAGATTAGAGATTAGATTTTGCCACCGAAGTGGCTAGTTTATTGTGCACCCCATATCCATCCTGTGGATGGTAGCGCAAGAGCATATGGATACACAAAAGGCCTAGGAACTAGGCCCCAAAGGGTTAACAGGAATACATATGGATTTATATCTACATATCTATAGTTCACTTATCTGTTACAAGCAAATTTAGGAAATTTGCTTAGTATATCTTGTATCTTATTTTCATTCATAAGATATCTTGACATGTCACATAGGTTATTATACTGTCTATCTCTGTATTCCTCAATAAGTGGACAATTAAGCACATAGTGTTCAAGAGAGTGACCATTTGCCTGATCACATAATTTACATTTAGTTTGATCATCATTTGTGTGTCTCCCAAACTGCCAGAAGTACTTGTAACCAAGCCTAAGCCTGGCCACTACAACATCAGTCAGTCTGTTCACATTGCAAGTTGCTCCATAAACATACTTATCTACGTTCATGTTATCATAGTGAGTTATAGATCTACTCAGGCTTCTAACTGCATTCCTATAACAATCATTTTCATTATTTACTTCTCTCCTAATATTATTCCTAATGCTAGACACAGTTATACCAAAGTTATATTCTACATTCTCCTTCTGGGTACTCTTCTTGGCTAACATATCAACTTTATCATGAAGGAGTAATCCAATGTGTGATGGGATCCACAGCAATTGTACATTAATTCCTTTGTCCCTAAATTTTGAGTATCATTTGTTCACATCGCTTTTGGTGCGTGCGGACAGGCTGCGCAGTAGCTCCCGAATCATCGGGCTTTCTGCGCAGTTTTCATATTCGTCTCTCAACTCTTGAGTAGAGAGGGACGTACTTGGAACTGCGTTTCTGACCCCTGGGGGCAGGTTTGACAGTTTTTTCATCATGGGGAGAGTGGCCCCCAGACGCGTGAACACTATCTTTTTGGGAAATTTAGTGAGGGGCGTGCTTATGCCCAGAATACCAACATGTTGCTGACGGCGTTTATTGCGGGATACGTACGGTATCGCTAATGAAGTCTTTTTTGGAGTCTCACTGAAATGGTGTGGCACGATTTTCGTCAAGTTCCGGCGGAGGCAGTACATATTGACAACATGGGGCCAAGTATCAGGACGTGGTTAAGACGGTTACCCTGGCGTTAGTGTTCGTTTTCATGAGTATCAAGATACTACACCTGGGTCAAGGTGTGCAATGTACCTTTCGAGGCAGATGAAAGTGATTTACGGCAGGTGTTTGGACGATATGGGACGATCGACATGGCGACATTGGGACGTTGGCGAGAGGGGCCCACTAGTTGGCTTCCCTGAAGGGATGTTTTCCCGGAAAATGTCCCTAAGGCATCCTATTCCATCTTATGTGGGAATGGAGGACTTCTGGACTCAGGTGTACGTAACATACTCAGGTCAGAGGCGTACGTGCCGTGTGTGTGGGGCGTATGACCACATAGCGCCGACTTGTCCAACGAGACGTGGGAAACCTGAAGCTGAGGCGGGATCTGAGGGTTTACTACGGGACCAACTGACGTATGCAACGGCAACGCAACGTAAGCCTTTGCCACGGGAGGCGTGGAGTGTGGAGAGGGAGGAGGCGTCGTCGCCCGAGTTTGTGACACTCACTGGACTTGAGGAGGACGTAGGCTTGGTGTCGGCGAAGAGTGGTGAGGAGTCTGCAATAGCACACCATGTTTTGGAAGCTACAATTCAGGAGGCCCTGAACGGCTTACTGGATGTTTCGGTCAATGCTGGCTTGGATGATGTGAGTGTAGAGGCTGAGGTGGGTGGCCTCAATGAGAAGGTTGTGAGTGATGAGGGGCGGGTCCAGAGTGTGGCAGTGGAGGTCCACAGGGAAGATGCCCAGGAGCAGGCAAAGCATGAGAAGCGTGGTTCTCGCAAGAGGACGGCTGTCATTTCTGATAGTGAGGATGTTTTAATGCCTGGGCAAAGGACGGGGAAGAAAACCTGGCATGATCCACCGCCTAGAGAGAAAGGTGTTTTAAAGAATGTAGAGCGTGAGCAAGGTGAAGGTGATGGGAAGTGTGGGGGGTGGGGTGGGGTTTCTCGCCAGGGTTCAAAGTGTGTTAGGGTGTCTATGGGAAAGCCCTCATTACAGCCTTCAGGTGTCTTACTTTAAATGTTAATGGGTTGAAGGCAGTGGCCAAATGTAAAGTTCTGGAGGGTTATTTGCGGAGATATGTACCAGACCTTGTGTTCTTGCAGGAGCATAATTATAAATATTTAGGTGAATTGTCAATTACCGGATATGACGTGTACATGGGTTGCTCTACACGACTGAAAGTTGGTGTGGCGCTATTAATTAAGGAAGCCAGCCCTGTTTCTTTTGCCTAGGTGTGAGGTAGGGGAGGAGGGGGGTGGTTAGGGTCGAGGGTATGTGGGGAGGGGTTCGGGTGGGTTTCATTGGGGTGTATGGGCCGGCGGAAGGGGATATGGGTGTTAAAAATAGATTCTTTAGGGATGTCCTTGTCTACCATTTCAGATCGCTGCCAGGTATTACAATTATAGGGGGTGATTGGAACTGTGTTGTCCGACGTAAGGATGTAGAGCCTAGGGGAAGTTTTTTTTTTTTCGGGGTTTTTAGGGGATCTGTTGAGAGGTGTGAATGTAGTGGATGTTGGAGGGGAGGTGAGTGGAGTGACACATACGTTTATTAAGCATGATTATGCGGCGAGGCTTGATCGTATTTATGTATCTCGGGGGGTGAGGGTGAGCAGTGTGTGTGCGTTGAATGTAAGCTTCTCTGTTCATCGTGGGGTTCTGGTGGATTTAAATTGGGAGGGTTTGCTGAAGCGTTTCAGAGGTTTCTGGAAGATGAATGTTGGGTTATTGAAAACAGGGGAGGGGAGGGAATCTTTTGCGCGCACTTGGAAAAGGTGGTGGGACTCGGTCGGTAAGGGAAAGGTGAGGAATTTTTATCAGAAGAGGGGAAAGGAAGAGAGGCAGTTTCAATATGGGATTTTAAATTACCTTGAGGGTCAACTACAAGAATGCTATATGGGATGGGGGGGGGGTGCATATCTGATGGGTGAGATTGAGGGTTTGAAACAACGGATTAGGGATATTCAAAATCGCAATTTTGATGCTGCAAGGGTTGCAGGGGGCCTTGATGAGGTCTTGTGGGGGGACCGTCCATTGGCGTATGTCTTGTGGGAGCAGGGGACACGTCGTAGGGCAATAGAGGTGATGAGTTTGCGGGTACAGGAGCAAATGGCGGGATATCGCCAGGGGCAGGTGCTTTTGTCTACAGAGGGTATGGGTTGTTATGTGGATGTGTGGTACGAGAAGAATGATAAAAGTGTGGGGGTTAATTGTGAGGCGTTAGGCGCAATGGGCGAATAGGTAAACTGTAATCTAGTGCATAAGGATTGATTGAGTTTGGGTGGGCCTATAAGTGAGGAGGAGATTAGGGTGGCAGTGGAAGGGATGAGCATGGGTAAATCGCCTGGTATTGATGGTATCCCTTGTGATTTTTATAGGGAAAACTGGGAGTGTTTGTGTGAGTTTTTAGTGGAGTTATTTAATGCCATGAAAACCAGGGGTAGGTTGGGGGAAAACAGCAGAGAAGGGGTGTAGTGGTCATGATCCCTAAAAAAAAGTCTTGTGAATGTGTGCATGACTACCGTTCAATCACCTTAATGTGTGGCGATTACAAGATCTTTGCCAAAGTGTTGGGAAATAGGTTGAAACGTGTTCTTGCCAGCGTTTTGGACGAGGGTCAATATGGAGTGCCTGGGCGTTCGATGTGTGTAGGGCAGGGGATTATACGTAGGTTTATAGTTGAAAGTGGGGGAAATATCAAGGGTGGGGTTTTAGCATTAGATTGGCATGCAGCGTATGACTGTGTGGAGCGTGAGGCATTGTGGAAGTTTATGCAATGGCAGGGGCTTGGGAGGGAAATCGTCAGTTGGACTAAGGTGTTGTATGAGAAGGCAACGGTTAGGGTACAAGTGAATGGTAGATTAGGTCAAACTGTTAGGATGGAAAGGGGCTTAAGGCAGGGATGTTCTGTGTCGCAGCTTCTCTTTGCATTACTCCAGGACCCGTGCGTTGGGGCATACGGGAAGGGATGGTGTGGGATGGGGTGTCTGTGGAACCGGGGATCGTTGGATATGTTGATGACACCACAGTGCTATTTAGAAGGTCTGAAGATTTACCTAGGGTTAGTGAGTTGGTGGAGAGTTTTGGCATGGAAACAGGGATGACGCTTAATAGAGACAAGTCGATGTTATTGAGGGTGGGAGATGGTGTGGGTGGGGTATACGAACACCTGGAGTTTACCTGGAGAGAGTTCCGGGGGTCAACGCCCCCGCGGCCCGGTCTGAGACCAGGCCTCCTGGTGGATCAGAGCCTGATCAACCAGGCTGTTGCTGCTGGCTGCACGCAAACCAACATACGAGCCACAGCCCGGCTGATCCGGAACTGACTTTAGATGCTTGTCCAGTGCCAGCTTGAAGACTGCCAGGGGTCTGTTGGTAATCCCCCTTATGTGTGCTGGGAGGCAGTTGAACAGTCTCGGGCCCCTGACACTTATTGTATGGTCTCTTAACGTGCTAGTGACACCCCTGCTTTTAATTGGGGGGATGGTGCATCGTCTGCCAAGTCTTTTGCTTTCGTAGTGGGTGATTTTCGTGTGCAAGTTCGGTACTAGTCCCTCTAGGATTTTCCAGGTGTATATAATCATGTATCTCTCCCTCCTGCGTTCCAGGGAATACAGGTTTAGGAACCTCAAGCGCTCCCAATAATTGAGGTGTTTTATCTCCGTTATGCGCGCCGTGAAAGTTCTCTGTACAGGGTGAAGGTTGGTCCCTGTTAAGTAGACTTAAGGTATGTGGGGTTGTTCACATGGAAAATATCCTGGAGGCACGGAAGGTGAATTCGAAAGAAGCTGTAGATAAGGTTTTGGGTAGATTAACGTGTTTGCGTACAGGAGGTTTGATGCTGCACCAGCGTGCTATTGTGGTGAATGTGAAACTGTATAGTAAGCTATGGCATGTGGCAGGTATATATCCCTTGGAAACATGTGATGAGAAGCGTCTGTTGAAGCATGTGTATCACTATATTTGGGGTTCGGGTTGTGATTGGTTGTCGAGAGATGTTGTGTGTTTACCGGTACGCCAGGGAGGGCTGGGGTTAATGGCACTGCATCAAAGGTTGTTGGGTATGTACGTTAAACATAGTTATTTGAGAGGGGGGCAGAATCACAGGTACAGGTTTGGCTGGGTGAGAAGGGACTTGGTACGTTGGGCGAGGGGTAGGGAAGTTCAGGTGTGTGGGGGAAATGTTGGGGTTGTTGTGTTATGCAAAGGGAACCCTGCGGGGTTAAGATAGGTACACTGGCTCGGGTGGGTGGGGGGGGGGTAGTTGCTAGGGTTGTGGGTTTGTATCCGATGTATGCATGGAGTGATATATGGGGGCGCCTGCAAGGGTTGCGATTGAAGGCTGTGGTGCGGGGGGTAATGTTTAAATTTCTCCATAATATATTCCCCGTCGGGGGGAGGTATTAGGTAATAGGCGTGTGCAGGAGGGACGGGAATGTTGTGAGTGTGGGGGTAATTGACACTGTTTTCCATGCAGTATATTTTTGTAAAAGGGTTTTGGAACCAGTGAGAGAATGGTTTAGCAGGGTTTTACGTATGGTGGGTGGGGGGGTATTTCTGTTCTACGGGCATTAAAGCTTGGATTGTGGGGGGGTGGGGGTGCCGGTACAAAATGCGAGGGGTTTATCTGGTAGCCGACTTCGTGTATACGTCGTGGGTTTTACGGAGAGCACCGGTGGGGAACGAATTAGGGCCCTGGCAGCCGTTTATTTTATGGGACAAAAAGGGAGGAATAAGGATATCACTGGGAACAGATGGTTTTCCCAAAATTTTCAGATGGATATCGTAGCTTTAGAGTGGAGGACTTATGGGGATTACAAATTCAGGGGACGTGACGAGGCTGGCTTCTTGAGGAAGGCGTGGGTGTGATTGGTGCATTTGGAGGACAAGAGGAGTAATGCGAGTTGTGTGGGTCAAGTGAGTGGCTTGGTGTCAGGGAATTTTTAATGACATGTGTTATGCGAAGTGAGAGGTTGAGAAACTGGTATGAGTAAAGTGGAGCTTTAATTTAGCAAGGTATGAAGTCTGGTACTTTATGTGACTGTGAGCCTCTTGTGTGCATGATGACTGTGAAGGTTCTTATTATGCTAATGTATCATTTTTAACAAATGTACTTCCTGTAACTTGCAGGTGTGTGGCTATGTTTCTTGCAGGGTGTGGCTATGTGTCTTGCAGGGTGTGGCTATGTGTCTTGCAGGGTGTGGCTATGTGTCTTGCAGGGTGTGCTATGTGTCTTGCAGGGTTTTTTGGGTATGTGTCTTGCAGGGTGTGGCTATGTGTCTTGCAGGGTGTGGCTATGTGTCTTGCAGGGTGTGGCTGTGTGTCTTGCAGGGTGTGGCTATGTGTCTTGCAGGGTTTGGCTATGGGTCTTGCAGGGTGTGGCTATGGGGTCTTGCAGGGTTTTGGCTATGTGTCTTGCAGGGTGTGGCTTTGTGTCTTGCAGGGTGTGGCTATGTGTCTTGCAGGGTGTGGCTATGTGTCTTGCAGGGTGTGGCTATGTGTCTTGCAGGGTGTGGCTATGTGTCTTGCAGGGTGTGGCTATGTGTCTTGCAGGGTGGGGTAGTGTCTTCCAGGGTGTGGCTGTGTGTCTTGCAGGGTGTGGCTGTGTGTCTTGCAGGGTGTGCTGTTTTGTCTTGCAGGGTGTGGCTGTGTGTCTTGCAGGGTTTTTTGGCTGTGTGTCTTGCAGGGTGTGGCTGTGTGTCTTGCAGGTGTGTGGGTATGTTTCTTGCAGGTGTGTGGCTATGTGTCTTGCAGGGTTGTGGCTATGTGTCTTGCAGGGTGTGGTATGTGTCTTGCAGGGTGTGGCTATGTGTTTTTGCAGGGTGTGGCTATGTGTCTTGCAGGGTGTGGCTATGGGGTCTTGCAGGGTGTGGCTGTGTGTCTTGCAGGGGGTGGCTGTGTGTCTTGCAGGGTGTGGCTGTGTGTCTTGCAGGGTTTGGCTGTGTGTCTTGCAGGTGTGGCTGTGTGTCTTGCAGGGTGTGGCTGTGTGTCTTTCAGGGTGTGGCTGTGTGTCTTGCAGGGTGTGGCTTTTGTGTCTTGCAGGGTGTGGCTGTGTGTCTTTTCAGGGTTTTGGCTGGTGTCTTGCAGGGTGTGGCTTATGCGTCTTGCAGGGTTTTGGCTTATGTTTCTTGCAGGGTGTTTGGGTATGTGTCTTTCAGGGTGTGGGTTGTGTCTTGCAGGGTGTGGCTTGTGTCTTTCAGGGTGTGGCTTGTGTCTTGCAGGGTGTGGCTTGTGTCTTGCAGGGTGTTTGGCTTGTGTCCCTTTCAGGGTGTGGCTTGTGTCTTGCAGGGTGTTGGCTTGTGTCTTTCAGGGTTTTGGCTTTGTGTCTTGCAGGGTGTGGCTGTGTGTCTTGCAGGGTGTGGCTGTGTGTCTTGCAGGGTGTGGCTGTGTGTCTTGCAGGGTTTTGGCTGTGGTCTTGCAGGGTGTGGCTTGCGTCTTGCAGGGTTTGGCTATGGTCTTTCGGGTGTGGCTATGGTCTTTCAGGGTGTGGCTTGGTCTTGCAGGGTGTGCTTGTGTCTTGCAGGGTGTGGCTGTGTGTCTTTTCAGGGTGTGGGTTGTGTCTTGCAGGGTGTGGCTTGTGTCTTGCGGGTGTGGCTTGTGTCTTGCAGGGTGGGGGCTTGTGTCTTGCAGGGTGTGGCTGTGTGTCTTCAGGGTCGTGGTCTTGCCGGGTGTGTTGGTCTTGCAGGGTGTGGCTGTGTGTCTTGGGAGGTGTGGCTTGTGTCTTGCAGGGTGTGGTTTTTTGTCTTGCGGTGTGGCTATGTGTCTTGGGAGGGTGTGGCTATGTGTCTTGCAGGTGTGGCTTATGTGTCTTGCAGGGGGTTTTGGCTATGTGTCTTGCAGGGTGTGGCTATGTGGGCTTGCAGGGTGTGGCTAATGTGCTTGCAGGGTTGGCTATGTGTCTTGCAGGGTGTGGCTATGTGTCTTGCAGGTGTGGCTATGTGTCTTGAGGGTTTTGGCTATGTGTCTTGCAGGGTGTGGCTATGTGTCTTGCAGGGTGTGGCTATGTGTCTTGCAGGGTGTGGGGTTGTGTCTTCAGGTTGGCTTGTGTCTTGCAGGGTGTGGCTTGTGTCTTGCAGGGTGTGGCTTGTGTCTTGCAGGGGGTGTTTGTCTTCGGATGGCTGTGTGTCTTGCAGGGTGTGGCTTGTGTCTTGCAGGGTGTGGTTTGTGTCTTGCAGGGTGTGGCTGTGTCTTGCAGGGTGTGGGTATGTGTCTTGCAGGGGTGGCTATGTGTCTTGCAGGGTGTGGCTATGTGTCTTGCAGGGGTGGGTATGTGTCCCTTTCAGGGTGTGGCTTGTGTCTTGCAGGGTGTGGCTTGTGTCTTGCAGGGTGTGGCTTGTGTCTTGCAGGGTGTGGCTTGTGTCTTGCAGGGTGTGGCTATTGTCTTGCAGGGTGTGGCTATGTGTCTTTGCAGGGTTTTGGCTATGTGTCTTGCAGGGGGTGGCTATGTGTCTTGCAGGGTGTGGCTATGGTCTTGCAGGGTGTGGCTATGTGTCTTGCAAAGGGTGTGGCTATGTGTCTTGCAGGGTGTGGCTATGTGTCTTGCAGGGTGTGGCTATGTGTCTTGCAGGGTGTGGCTATGTGTCTTGCAGGGGGTGGCTATGTGTCTTGCAGGGTGTGGATGTGTCTTGCAGGGTGTGGCTATGTGCCCGCAGGGTGTGGCTTGTCTTGCAGGGGTGGCTTTTGTCTTTCAGGTGTGGGTTTTGTCTTGCCAGGGTGTGGCTTTTGTCTTGCAGGTGTGGGTTTCTTGCAGGGTGTGGCTTTTGTCTTGCAGGGTGTGGCTATGTGTCTTTTCAGGGTGTGGCTGTGTCTTGCAGGGGTGGCTTTTGTCTTGCAGGGGTGGCTTTTGTCTTGCAGGGGTGGCTATGTGTCTTGCAGGGTTGGCTTTTGTCTTGCAGGGTGTGGCTGTGTCTTGCAGGGTGTGGCTGTGTCTTGCAGGGTGTGGCTTTTGTCTTGCAGGTTTTTGGCTAAGTGTCTTGCAGGGGGGTGGCTTGTGTCTTGCAGGGTGTGGCTGTGTCTTGCAGGGTGTGGCTATGTGTCTTGCAGGGTGGCTATGTGTCTTGCAGGGTGTGGCTTTTGTCTTGCAGGGTGTGGGCTTTTGTCTTGCGGGTGTGGCTATGTGTCTTGCAGGGTGTGGCTATGTGTCTTGCCGGGTGTGGCTATGTGTCTTGCAGGATGTGGCTATGTGTCTTGCAGGGTGTGGCTATGTGTCTTGCAGGGTGTGGCTATGTGTCTTGCAGGGTGTGGCTTTTGGGCTTGAGGGTGTGGCTATGTGTCTTGCGGGGTGATGGCTTAGGTGTGGTTGGTCTTGAGGGTGTGGGCTGTGTCTTGCAGGGTGTGGCGTGTGTCTTGCAGGGTGTGGCTTGTGTCTTTCAGGGTGTGGCTGTGTTCTTGCAGGGTGTGGCTGTGTTTTGCAGGGGGTGGGTTGTGCTTTGGGGGGTTGGTCTTGCAGGGTGTGGCTGTTGTCCCTTTCAGGGTGTGGGTGTGTCTTGCAGGGTGTGGGCTTGTGTCTTGCAGGGTGTGGCTGTGTGTCTTGCAGGTGGTGTGGCTGTGGTGTCTTGCAGGGTGTGGCTGTTTTGTCTTGCAGGGTGTGGGTGTGTCTTGCAGGGTGTTTGGGTGTGTGTCTTGGCAGGGTGTGGCTGTGGTCTTGCAGGGTGTGGCTTTTGTCTTGCAGGGGGTGGGTGTGGGCTTGCAGGGTGTGGCTGTGTCTTGCAGGGTGTGGCTTGTGTCTTGCAGGGTGTGGCTGTGTCTTGCAGGGTGTGGCTGTGTCTTGCAGGGTGTGGCTATGGTCTTGCAGGGTGTGGCTATGTGTCTTGCAGGGTGTGGCTTGTTCTTGCAGGGTTTTGGCTATGTGTCTTGCAGGGTGTGGCTATGTGTCTTGGCAGGGTGTGGCTGGGGTCTTGCAGGGTGTGGCTTTTGTCTTGCAGGGTGTGGCTATGTGTCTTGCAGGGTGTGGCTATGTGTCTTGCAGGGTGTGGGTATGGTCTTGCAGGGTGTGTGGGTATGTGTCTTGCAGGGTGTGGCATGTGTCTTGGGAGGGTGTGGCTTTTGCGCAGGGGGTTGTGTCTTGCAGGGTGTGGCTATGTGTCTTGCAGGTGTGGCTATGTGTCTTGCAGGGTGTGGGGTTGTCTTGCAGGGTGTGGCTGTGTTCTTGCGGGTGTGGCTTGTGTCTTGCAGGGTGTGGCTTGTGTCTTGCAGGTGTGGCTGTGTGTCTTGCAGGGGGTGGCTTGGTCTTGCAGGGTGTGGGTATGGTTTTCAGGGTTGGGGGCTGGTCTTGCAGGGTGTGGCTGGTCTTGCAGGGGTTGGCTTTTGTCTTGCAGGTGTGTGGCTTGTGTCTTGCAGGGTGTGGCTTGTGTCTTGCAGGGTGTGGCTGTGTCTTGCAAAGGGTTGGCTATGTGTCTTGCAGGGTGTGGCTGTGTCTTGCAGGGTGTGTGGGTGTGTGTCTTGCAGGTTGGCTGTGGTCTTCAGGGGTGGCTTTTGTCTTGCAGGTGTGGCTATGTGTCTTGCAGGGTGTGGCTTTTGTCTTGCAGGGTGTGGCTATGTGTCTTGCAGGGTTGTGGCTTGTGTCTTGCAGGGTGTGGCTTTTGTTCTTGCAGGGGTGGTTGTGTCTTGAGGTGTGGCTATGTTTCTTGCAGGTGTGGCTGTGTTCTTTGGGATTTGGGGGTGGCTGTTCTTGCAGGTGTGGTTGTGTCTTGCAGGTGTGGGTGGTCTTTCGGGGGGGCTTGTGTCTTGCAGGGTGTGGCTTTTGTCTTGCAGGGTGTGGCTTTTGTCTTGCAGGGTGTGGCTTGTGTCTTGCAGGGGTGGCTTTTGTCTTGCAGGTGTGGCTTGTGTCTGCAGGGTGTGGCTTTTGTCTTGCAGGGTGGGGGCTTTTGTCCCTTTCAGGGTGTGGCTGTTCTTGCAGGGTGTGGCTTTTGTCTTGCAGGGTGTGGCTGTTCTTGCGGGTGGGCTTGGTCTTGCAGGGGTGGCTTTTGTTCTTGCAGGGTGTGGCATGTGTCTTGCAGGGGGTGGCTGTGTCTTGCAGGGTGTGGCTTGTGTCTTGCAGGGTTGGGCTTGGGTTTGCAGGGTGTGGCTATGTGTCTTGCGGGTGTGGCTATGTGTCTTGCAGGGGGTGGCTATGTGTCTTGCAGGGTGTGGCTATGTGTCTTGCAGGGTGTGGCTTGTGTCTTGCAGGGTGTGGCTATGTGTCTTGCAGGTGTGCTTTTCTTGCAGGTGTGGTATGTGTCTTTCAGGGTGTGGCTTTTGTCTTGCAGGGTGTGGCTTGTGTCTTGCAGGGTGTGGCTATGTGTCTTGCAGGGTGTGGCTGTGTCTTGCAGGGTGTGGCTATGTGTCTTGCAGGGGTGTGGATGTGTCTTGCAGGGTGTGGCTAGTGTCTTGCAGGGTGTGGCTGTGTCTTGCAGGGTGTGGCTGTTTTCTTGCAGGGTGTGGCTGTGTCTTGCAGGGTGTGGCTGTGTCTTGCAGGTGTGGCTGTGTCTTGCAGGGTGTGGCTGTGTCTTGCAGGGTGTGGCTATGTGTCTTGCAGGGTGTGGCTGTGTCTTGCAGGGTGTGGCTGTGTTCTTGCAGGGTTGGGGGCTGTGTCCCCTTGCAGGGTGTGGCTGTGTTTGAAATTGTGCTTGTCTTAGGGTTGATTGTGGTGTCTTGCAGGGTGTGGGCTGTGTCTTGCAGGGTGTGCTGTGTCTTGCAGGGTATGGCTTGTTCTTGCAGGGTTGTGGCTGTGTCTTGCAGGGTGTTGCTGTGTCTTTCAGGGTGTGGCTTGTTTCTTGCGGGTGTGGGCTGTGTCTTGCGGTGTTGGGCTGTGTCTGCAGGGTGTGGCTGTTGTCTTGCAGGGGGGTGGCTATGTGTCTTGCATGTGGCTATTGTTTGAGGGTTTCTGGTTTGAGGTGTGCTATGTTTTTCATTGGTATTTTTGAGGTTGTTTACTGTGTTTTGCATTTTTGTCTTCGGGTTTGGTATTTTCTTGAGGTGTGGCTATGTTGCAAGGTTTTGGCTGTGTCTTGCATGTTGTTATGTGTCTTAGGGTTTTGGTTTCAGGGTGTGGTAGGCTTCAGGGTTGGTAGGGCTGGCAGGGATGGTGGGTCGAGGGTGTGGCTTGTGCTTCAGGTGTCTATTTCCAGGGGTGGTTGCTTCAGGGTTGGCTATGTTTCATGTGCTATTTTCTTAGTGTCTGTGTTTGAGGGTGTCTGCTTCACTTGTTTGAGAGGTTGCTGGGCTAGGTGTGGGTGTGTTTCAGGTTTTGGTGTGTTTGCGGGTGTCTATTGTTCTTGAGGGGGGGCTGTGTCTTCCGGGTTCTGTGTCTTGCAGGTGTCTATGTGTCTTCAGGGTGTCTATGTTTTCATTCTGACTTAATTGGGGGTTTAGGTTGCTATGTTTTTGCGGGGGATGGTTTGCACGGTGTCTGTTGCTTGCGGGTGGGAGTGTCTGGCAGGGTGTGGCTGTGACTTGCTTTGTGTCTTCAGGGTTCTATTGTTTTCCCGGGTTTGGTTTGGTCTTGGGTTGTGGCTGTGTCGCATGTGGTTTTCGCAGGGTTGCTATTGTCTTTCATGGGGGTTCTTTTCTTCCTGTCTGTGTCTGCAGGGTTTCGTTCATCGGTTGCTTGTGCTTTGGGGGTGGGTGTGTCTTGGTGTGTGGTGTTTCTTCAGGTGTCTGGTCTTTTAGGTTCGTGGGGTTCGCAGGTGTGCTGCTGTCTCATGGGCCTGCTTCACGGTGTCTGTGTCTTGCATGTTTGTCTCAGGGTTATCTGTGTCTTCAGTTTGTGGTGTGCCTCCCAAGCTGTGCATTGTCTTTATGTGGCTGTGTTCCCAGCCTTAACTCCCCAGCTTTCTTCTCTGGGTTGTGGTTTGCTTTGCCCCCCAAGGGTTGGTGGTCTTCTGTGGCCTTATCTTTCTTGCATGTGGCCCGTTTTGCAGGGTTGCTGTTTCTAGGTGTCAGTTTTTGCAGGTGTCTGTTTTGAAGGTGGGCTGGTCCTTCCCGGTGTTCATTCTCCTCATTCTTTCTTGCATGGGCTTTTCTTCGTTGGGTTTCCTGTGCTTTCTTAGGGGGTTGGCGGTCCTTACAGTGGGCGTTGTCCAGGGTTTCTGCCCGTGTCTTGCAATGTTGTGTCCAGGGGTTCTTGCTCTTGTCCTGTGCTAAGGGTTCGTGTTTTGCGGTGTCTGGTTTGCAGGGGCTTTCTTGCTGCGGGGGTTTTGCATTGTGGGGTGTCTTGCAGGCGGTGGTGTTCCTTCAGGGTTCTTTTCTTAGTTGTATGGTCTTGCAGGGTTGGCCATTGCTTCGGTGTCTGTGCTTGGGTTGGCTTTTCTTGCCAGGGGTCCCCATTTTGTCTTTGCATTTGCTTTTCGCAGGTGGGCCATGTGTCTTAGGGTCTTGCTGTTTTTCTTGAGGTTGCTTGGTCTTCAGGGTGTGGTGTGTCTTCTGTCTATTGTCTTCATGATATTGGGTATTGTTTCAGGGTCGGCCTTCTGGTCTTCAGGTTGCTTTCCTTCTGTGGGTTGGCTTATTAAAGTCTTGCACTGGGTATGTTCTTGCCTGTCGTTCTTCAGGGGGTTGTGTCTTCATTCTTGTCTTGCAAAAATTTCTGTTCTCTTGATGTTGTTTTCTTCAGGTTCCCGGTCTTGCAGTTGGCCTTGTTTCCGGGGTTGGCCTTGTCCTGCTGTGCTTGTCTTGCAGGTGTGCCTTGTCTTCTGCTTGCCTGTGCTCGCCATTCTTGTGTTTGAGGGTGTGGCTGTGTATGTGTTTAAAAAGTTTGTATAATAGGATTTAGCCTTTTTTTTTTGGTTATTGGATTTTAATTTTTTTGTTTATGATTGTTTCCATGAGTAGCAGTCTCCAGTCCTACAGATAAATCTTTTCCTATAGTTCTTGGCTTACTTGGTTTCTCAGCCAGCTATCAAAACTTGACAGGCGGGTCCACCAGGGCCTTTAAGAGGCCTCGGGGTTGACCCCAAACCTTTGGTTTAAATGTATGTTTGTGAAATATTTTTGCTTATTCTTTGTAGGTGTGTTAATTACCTTTGGAAATTGTGTTCTATGTATACCGTTGTATCATTGGGTTTGGACGTTATACTGTGTTTAGCTTTTCCCCCCTGGGTTTATCATAACTGGTCAAAAGTTAGGTGTTTCGATTTTATATTTTTTCAACCATGTAATTAATGTTATTTTATTTTGGTATATGTTTAAAAAATATTGTTGGAATAAAGGGGGTTAGTTGAGCTTGTTTCTTAGTAATATTTCCAATGTGCTACGGTTGGGATATGATTTAGTTTTCCATGTCTTTTAGTGCTTCTTTGTCGATTTTACGTCTATGTTTTTATTTTGTGTAGTGTTGTGTTATGGTGTTTGTTGTGACTCACCCATTGATCACCTGTTCAGGTTTCGGGGGGCGATCCCCCTCCCTTTTTTGGGGGGTTTTTTCCCTTTTATCCACATTCCCTTTTCCCTCTACATGGCTTTTTTCCCCCTCTTAAAATTGTTGGTTTCCTGAAAAAGTCTTTTTTAGGTATTCATCCTTAAAAATTTGATAAAAAATTTTCTTTTTTACTTTCCTTGGGCCCCTTTGTTCTTTAACTTCCTTGTCCTTTGTTTTTGTGCCCCCCCTGGCTCCTTTTCCCCCCCCCCCAAAAGTTTTAGTCTCCCCCGATTTTTTCCCATTCGTAGGGCCGTTTTCCAACTTTCCTTTTGGACATTCCCTTCTTTTGAAAATAAACCGCCAAAACCCGTATTTTTTGTTTTTACTTTTAAAGTCGGGGTTTTTCCCCTGTATATATTGGGGCCCCGAAAACACTGTAAGTTCTTTAAAATGTTTTTTTAATATTTTGTTTTAGGTTTTTAGGGATTGTGACATTATCTTTATGTTGTGTTTAAAAATCTGGGGCCCTCTTGTTCTGTTTCCCCTCCCTGGAACATCCTGTCCTTGTCCACCTTGTCTATTCCACGCAGTATTTTATATGTCGTTATCATGTCTCCCCTGACCCTCCTGTCCTCCAGTGTCGTCAGGCCGATTTCCCTTAATCTTTCTGTGTGTGTGTGTGTGTGTGTGTGTGTGTGTGTGTGTGTGACTCAACAATCAATATTTGCACCAATAACTCACTACAGTTGTGACCGGGTGAATTGCTCATTACTCTAAAATTTGTTCATGATCGTAGCCATGTATAAACGCAAGTAACCATTCTTACAGTATTCATTACCTTTGTAACTTGTGAGTTCATTAACTTTGTACCTAGTTCAGCTATCAAAACTTTGGGGCCCAGTCCCTGGACCCATTATGTAACTCTGTAATCTGTAAATACCTTTGTAACTTGTCATGATTGTGACTAGACCTACCTGGAGTTCATTACCTTTGTAAATTGTGAGTTCATTACCTTTGTAAATTGTGAGTTCATTACTTCTGTAACTTGCTCAGCTATCAAAACTTTGGAGTCCAGTCCCTGGACCAATTATGTACCTCTGTAATCTTTTGACTACCGCCCACAGGATGGGTATGAGGTGCATAATAAACATATTAAACTAACTAAACTGTTTTGTTTTCATTTATATATTGTTATTATGGGCTCGAACCACTGTAATGTAACATCGTGTATTGATGTTTCGTATTATTATTTTGTCATAATGTTTTAAGTATTATAAAATATGTTGGTAAACATATATGCTATAGGTCTAGCTATGTGATTATATAATATCTATTGTGGTGGAGGAGATAGTGGTATATGATTTATTATAGCATGTCTTTTAGTGCATTTTTGTACTAGGATGACATATGTGGGTCACAGAGCTCTTATCTGATTTTTATTTATGCATGATGAACATCCAAGGTGACTCAAAGTGTATATAGCGACTGTCAGAATGTTGAGCAATTATATGGTGTGCTGTGCTTATGAATTCTCATTTGGATACCTGTTTGTTAAGGGATGGTGGTTTTCTATATATTTATTTTTATGTTGTAATATTACGTTTTAAATAAAATATAAAAAAAACAAATTTTGAGTATCTATACCTGGCTTCTCCAATGAGCATGTTGTTGGAGTCATTATATGAGTCAAGAGCCTTCAATGATGATAAAAATCAGTAATGATGATTCTATTAAACTGTGCATTATTTTGTATAATTAAGGATTTTTAAAAATTTTCATTATTTTTTCTGTGCTGAACCCCTTAACTGTTAAAACATATATCTACGTTTCTCTCACCCAGCACTCCGAATATTTTGAATTTCTTTTTTTTTAAATAAAAAGGACATTTTTTACACGTAATAATCTAAAAAAAAATAGTCAGTACTTACAGAGAGTTATAAAGCTGCAAAGTTGGTGCTTGTCACTCACCTGACACCAACATGAAGCGCTGCTGATTCATTACCTTTGTAACTTGCCATGATTGTGACCAGATCTACCTGGAGTTCATTACCTTTGTAACTAGTTCAGCTTATCATAACTTTGGGGTCCAGTCCCTGGACCCATTATGTACCTTTGTAATCTTTTGACTACCGCCCACAGGATGGGTATGGGGTGCATAATAAAGGTATTAAACTAAACTAACTGCTTGCAGAAGTGTTGCCAATATACCTTTTTGTTTCAATTTTTTTTAATTTACATAATTTTTATGTTGATAATTACAATTTGTAGTAGTTTTTGTGATTTCATAGCCAATCTTTGTTCTGACACTAACATTAGGTACTGAAATAGTACTCAAATAGTCACAAACACAGTGACAGGTGAACGTTTTCACTTACCTTAGTCACACACTGTGGACTAGAAATATACACATAGTATTTATGGGTCCCAGCAATGTTTTGGACATGTGGGAGTATACATGAAACTCCTTGAAGCATGATGTAAGATGAGTGTCACTCCACTGCTGACAGTGCAGCAGTGGAGTGACATTTGATGATCCTGCACTGCCTTGGCTTTATTTGTTTTCACTGTTACACATAAACATGTCTGTCTAGCTCTTTTTTTTTATCTCTGCTTATCTGTCTTTCTGTCTCTCTGATTGTCTCTCTTTCTGTCTCAGAGAGAGCGACTTGTGAACCAACAGGTATTACACACGATGCAGAGTAGTCACATCTGATTCCTGAACAAGTGAAGATCCCAGCCTTCACCTTTGCCTCTGATAGCTTGGGAATGAAGTCTTGAAGATACTTGAAGGCTGCAGACTCTCTGTCAAGAGCTGTAACACACTGTTTCATTAGCCAAAGTTTGATTTTAATGAGGGAACAAAACCCTTTTGAGGAGCCACCAATGGTTTATTTTTTATATTAGTTTTCCACTGAGAAACCCCAAGGGTTGCACGGGTTTAGCAAGCACATTCAAGCACTTGAAAGCACCCTCCAAGTACCCAGGAAAAGAAAAAGGCACCCCTGCAGTTACAGCTTCCTGCCCCCCAGCTGTCTACTTACATTCTACAGTGCTGCGGCTACCAGTGTTTCCTGTAGTGGTTTATTTAAAGAAAAATTTTAAACGAGCATTGCGTACTAATTTTTTTTGGGGACATGCCGGGGTTCAACTGTAAAAAGTAAGTTTGGTAAATGCATTCCCCAAAGAGTGAACATTCGTCTGTCAACGTGTGTAGAAGTGTTAAGGCTGCAGGTTTTTTGTAAACTATTGCACGAGGGATTTCAGATTTAGGACATTGTGCTACCATCAGTACCACAAAGGCTTAAAATATGAGGAATGTAGGCCTGCTGGGTGATTTTGAAATGGCACTATAAGCCCGCATGCCCCTTACACCCATACTGCGGTGTCTAGTGAGGTGAATCCCCCTTTCCCTCGACTTTCCTATTCCCCGGTATCCTTAGCTCGTCGCCTTTTTAAATAGGGAAAAAGGGCGGTTTAGCCGACCAGGGAACAGTACCCCAACCCAGCCATGAAGGCAAGTTACACGCAGTTACATCTGTTTGAATCCAGAATGCCTTGTGAACGTTTACGTGTTTCCGGCCCTACCTTCGGTGTTGTGAGAACTCTTGGGGTGTGAGTTGGACTAGGATAACTAGTGAAACACTGGAATTTGTTTTTCCCTTTTTAAGGGTGACCTGGTAATCCTTTTGGGGACGGGTTTTTTAATGTAACAAGCCAGAGGTTCACTTTAAAAATATTAAGTTTGTGCTGATTTGTTTGTCCAAGAGTGAAATTTGTTTGTCGAAAACAAAAGAATTTTTTTTTGAGAGAGCCCAAAATTTGATTAACACAAGCCCATCCGATTTATCCCGACGCCCTGATTCAAAAAGGCGAAAATGACATGCCATGCACTCTGCCCCCAGGGCCAGACTGTGGAACTCTGTGTTCATTTAAGAACCAAGAAGCCCCCATCACCTTTTACCATCCTATGGAGAGGGAGCATGGACACGGGGGTCGTCCCACAGTTACTAAAAACAACAGGACATAGCCCCACTCCACAAAGGGGCAGTAAAGCAACAGCAAAGAACTACAGACCAATAGCACTAACATCCCATATCATAAAAAATCTTTGAAAGGGTCCTAAGAAGCAAGATCACCACGCATCTAGAAACCCATCAGTTACACAACCCAGGGCAACATGGGTTTAGAACAGGTCGCTCCTGTCTGTCTCAACTATTGGACCACTACGACAAGGTCCTAAATGCACTAGAAGACAAAAAGAATGCAGATGTAATATATACAGACTTTGCAAAAGCCTTCGACAAGTGTGACCATGGCGTAATTAGCGCACAAAATGCGTGCTAAAGGAATAACAGGAAAAGTCGGTCGATGGATCTATAATTTCCTCACTAACAGAACACAGAGAGTAGTCGTCAACAGAGTAAAGTCCGAGGCAGCTACGGTGAAAAGCTCTGTTCCACAAGGCACAGTACTCGCTCCCATCTTGTTCCTCATCCTTATATCCGACATAGACAAGGATGTCAGCCACAGCACCGTGTCTTCCTTTGCAGATGACACCCGAATCTGCATGACAGTGTCTTCCATTGCAGACACTGCAAAGCTCCAGGCAGACATCAACCAAATCTTTCAGTGGGCTGCAGAAAACAATATGAAGTTCAACGATGAGAAATTTCAATTACTCAGATATGGTAAACACGAGGAAATTAAATCTTCATCAGAGTACAAAACAAATTCTGGCCACAAAATAGAGCGAAACACCAATGTCAAAGACATGGGAGTGATCATGTCGGAGGATCTCACCTTCAAGGACCATAACATTGTATCAATCGCATCTGCTAGAAAAATGACAGGTATGGATAATGAGAACCTTCAAAACTAGGGAGGCCAAGCCCATGATGACACTCTTCAGGTCACTTGTTCTATCTAGGCTGGAATATTGCTGCACACTAACAGCACCTTTCAAGGCAGGTGAAATTGCCGACCTAGAAAATGTACAGAGAACTTTCACGGCGCGCATAACGGAGATAAAACACCTCAATTATTGGGAGCGCTTGAGGTTCCTAAACCTGTATTCCCTGGAACGCAGGAGGGAGAGATACATGATTATATACACCTGGAAAATCCTAGAGGGACTAGTACCGAACTTGCAACCGAAAATCACTCATTACGAAAGCAAAAGACTTGGCAGACGATGCACCATCCCCCCAATGAAAAGCAGGGGTGTCACTAGCACGTTAAGAGACCATACAATAAGTGTCAGGGGCCCAAGACTGTTCAACTGCCTCCCAGCACACATAAGGGGGATTACCAACAGACCCCTGGCAGTCTTCAAGCTGGCACTGGACAAGCACCTAAAGTCAGTTCCGGATCAGCCGGGCTGTGGCTCGTATGTTGGTTTGCGTGCAGCCAGCAGCAACAGCCTGGTTGATCATCAGGCTCCGATCCACCAGGAGGCCTGGTCTCAGACCGGGCCGCGGGGGCGTTGACCCCCGGAACTCTCTCCAGGTAAACTCCAGGTAAACACGTGTGCTAGCTGTGTTAAGTGCTGTGGGTTTGGAGTAATTAACGAGTAGTGCAATATTGGTAACTCTCGACACGACTGTGGCCCCGTGAATGACCTTGAAAATCGCACTGCGACCCGTAGGCCACTACACCCATATTGCCTGTGTCTAGCGGGGTTTGGAAAAAATTCCCTTCCTTGTTCCTTCTATTCCCCGGGTATCCTTTGGGCCCTTCGCCTTTTGAAACCCCCGGGTCAGCAAATGAGTATAGTGTTGGGGGTTGAGGTAGATGATGGTAAAATGGGCAGTTTTTGAAACAAAAATTTTAGTAAACAGGCTGGGATAAAAGAACGAGGCTTTCCAGAAAAATTTTTGCTGAAAGCAAAAAACAGTGGGCGCACACCCTCCCAAAAAAAAAATGTCAGGTTAGTTTTTCCCCAACAACACTGATCCCAAAAGAACCCAAGTGTAACTGGCTTTTCGGAAGGGTAGTGAGACAATCATGAGAAAACAAACAAGTTTTGTCCACGATGAGATAACTTTCCCTCTTTTTGGGTTTAAAGAAACAGCATTTATAACAAACTTCCACCTTTGCGGGAAAAAGCCAAACAAATTTTAAACTCCGAGCTGCCCCCCCCAAGGGCACATAAAATGTTATTTTCATCTACAATGTCAACAAGCCACTTGAAAACCCAAAAATCGGGATGTGGGCAAGTTACAACCCTCGTCGACTTTCCCAAAGGGCTGATAATTTGCTGAGGGACTGGCCCGGGGGTCTTCCCGCTATAAAAAACTCCCGTGCAGCCCCCAACGACGCTATCATTTTTATTGTTCAGACCTTCCCCAACGTCGATGTTAAAAAGTGGGCAACGGGGGGCCAAAAATTTGCCAGGAAATGCCCATCTTTAAATCACACTGGTTTTGCAGTGTGTGCCAAACCATCTTTTGAACGGGGGTTATGATATATTTAAACGCAACAGACTGTTGCTAAACAATGTATCAATTGTAAGACCTCAGGAGTCACAGCAGCTCATGCTGACTGCAGTGTGAGGGCTGATCGCATCGCAGCCAACCGCACTTCACCCTGTACCCCTCATAATGACCCCACAGGACTACCAGGTACCTCGGGTCTGAATACTGGCTCATGCCTGCCCTCAGACAATGGGGTTGAGCACTTCACCCCCATCACGTCGGCTGTCAATACCAGCCTAGCTGAGTCAGCTGACAGTCAGCCAACGAGCTCAGCTGACCGGGACTTCACGTCTCCAGATGTTCCAAGTCTTGCTCCTGTGGTATACAACCCGATGTCGCGCATAAAAGTACTGGAAACACAACAATTTCTCCTGAAACAACAACTTGAACGACACAAGGAAAGATGTGTAGAGTGTACCAATAACAAGATTGTCACAATTTGTGAAAGCAAGTATAAGGTTGCTGAACAAGGTGGTGGTGGTGCTCTTAATTACAGTAATGACGAATATAATACTTGTGTTGATAACTGTAGTGAGCATCAAAATGAAGGCTATGGTGTCAATGATGTTAGTAATAGTGATGACCGTAATATAAGTGGTGGTGAAGAGTGTGATGAGGGCAATGGTGTCTATAATGTTAGTAATAGTGATGAGCGTAATATAAGTGGTGGTGAAGAGTGTGATGAGAGCGGTGGTGTCTATAATGTTAGTAATAGTGATGAGCGTAATATAAGTGGTGGTGAAGAGTGTGATGAGAGCGGTGGTGTCTATAATGTTAGTAATAGTGATGAGCGTAATATAAGTGGTGGTGCAGAGTGTGATGAGGTTAACCACATAGACATTAATGTTGAATACAATACTGTTGATAAATGTAATGAACACAATGTTGGTAGTGGCGTTGGTGATGACAGTTGTAGTGTTGCGTGTAATGTTAGTGGAGGAGGGAATGTGAGTGGTGGTGTCACCTATCATACATTCACACATAAACAGCGTCGTGCTCTGGGTATACGAAGACTCCCACGAGGCCTTACAACTGGAAGTGCACTTACAAAACTCATGGACAAGGGTAGCACTGTTGACATTGATAAGGTCTGCTATTTATATGAACAATTTTTTCATTATGCTGAGAAACTAAAGATGATCCCAGGACTACTATAATGGATCAAAACTCGTATAAACTTTCTATATATTAAGCTGGAATATTACATCACTTAGAAAAAGACTTCCTGACCTTCATCATAAAGTAACCACCGAACCCATTGATGTTGTGTGTCTACAGGAGTGCGGAGTCCCTGAAAAATCCCAACCCCCTAAATTACCATCATTTGTTGCATATAACCTCAAATCTACTAACTCTTGTGTTCTATATATTAAAAAATCGCTTCCCCATCAACTTCTTGCACACAAGAAAACAGAGGGGCTACAATATCACGGTGTTAGGATTTATATAGGGAACTCTGCTCTCAGCATATTTAACTTGTATGCTCCTGCTGATAAATTTAATTACTTGGAGCTCCCAACTTGTGCTCATTCTGAGCCTACTCTTATTATTGGCGATTACAATGCGAGACACAAAAGTATTGGAAACTCTCAGTTTGGTAATCGTAATGGTAATCAACTGTTGTCACTCTTAAACAGTCGTGATAATGTCCAAACTGTAGGTGACCTTGAACCCACACATATCTATGGAGGCGTCCTTGATCTGTGCCTGGGCTTCAACATTACTTCTGCCAGCTGTGAGTCTTCCATTGTAACAGATATAGCGTCTGATCATTTCCCTAGGCTAACCTCACTAGATATTGGTAATACTATTCTCCCTGGTGGGATATTCAAACGGAAACGTTTTAATGTTCCCTCTGATCAGCATGATGACTTCGTTGCACATGTGACTGACTGGTATAATTCCTATGAGTGTTCCTCTGTAGAGACCTTTAACAATGATCTTGTGAGCAGTATTCAGAACTACTTAGAGCCGCCACTGAAACCTCTTGGTACTCTAAACCCAACAAACTTCCATAATAATCATACCTCCTTCAAAAACCATACTTATTACAATGATTCTAAACTTCGTACACTGAAACGTACTGCTCGCAGACTAGGCCTAGCCTATAGAAAACATCGTACCCCTGGAATGCTGAGGCTCTTCCAAACTGCGCTTGCTGCTGCCAGAGAGCGTATGACAGAGCTGCGGCAGACTGGGAAAAATTTGTCAACGGTCTTAATGCTCACACCCCACTTAGCCGGGCATGGAGGGACATTGTTATGGGGCTATAGGACCCAACATGTATTTATAAGTAACAGTTACTCTGGAATACCTAATTATATTGAATTGATGGGGACTTTGCTCTAAATGTCAGAAGGACTGATCAACCTTATGACTGAGAGGCAGCTGGGTCAAGCCTATTTTTCTCAATATAATAGGTTATACTATAGACACATAAACACACAATTTAAATAAGTAGTTTATAAAGTTGTATTTCTTTTTGTAAAAGTAAAATTAAGGTGTGGTAGAATTGTGGTAACTGGAGAATTGTGCTTGGCAACAGTCTTTTGTTTTGGTGGGAAGAGCTTAGCCAGGCCCCCTCTCTCTCTCTCCCTCTCACTGACTCTCTCTCTCTGTGGCTGACCTTCAACCTGGCAGGATCCTGGGTCCTTCTCCTATCTTTTGGGGCATTATGTGTGCTCCAGGGGTGAGTTTTTATAATTTAAGTTGTGGCCACCATACCCAGGGTGACTAAAGTGTGTCAAAACACTGGGTTTCCCAGATT
>NC_069463.1:32089653-32111580 GCF_026875155.1 Cherax quadricarinatus
AAGTACAATCCTCACTTAAAGAGGGGTTTTGGGATATTGGCAGTTTGGAGGGATATGTTGAGTATCTTTATATGTGTATGCTTCTAAACTGTTGTATTCTGAGCACCTCTGCAAAAACAGTGATAATGTGTGAGTGTGGTGAAAGTGTTGAATGATGATGAAAGTATTTTCTTTTTGGGGATTTTCTTTCTTTTGGGGTCACCTTGCCTCGGTGGGAGACGGCCAGCTTGCTAAAAAAAAAAAAAAAAAAATTTCATGTGGTAAATTTTTTTTTTATTTAGACTTTTGGGTGTCTTGCACGGATTAATTTGATTTCCATTATTTCTTATGGGATAAATTAATTCGCCTTACGATAATTTCGGCTCACGATGCACACTCATGAACGGATTAATATTGGAGGCGGGGGTCTACTGTATATGCTTCTAAACTTGTATTCTGAGCACCTATGCAAAAACAGTGATTATGTGTGAGTGAGGTGAAAGTGTTGAATGATGATGAAAGTATTTTCCTTTTGGGGATTTTCTTTCTTTTTTCGGTCACTCTGCCTCGGTGGGAGATGGCCAACTTGTTGAAAAAAAAAATAATTCTTTTACATCAGCCATTTCCCAATCTACTAAATGAGCTACTGAAATAAGCTAATGTTTCAATACCAACACTTTAGCTACTGACCAGATACACATTGGAGGCTGTCTGAAGAGAATAATAAAGGTGAACACAATATGGGCTCTTTGTTCTTGCCAAAGCATCTCTCTCTGTAATCACTGATGAAAAAACTCATTTAAAACAATAAAAGAATACAGTAGTACAAGATTTTGAGTAGTACTAGTTGTAGTGATACTGGTCCTGTGGGGAGCAGCAGCAGGATAATACTGCACCACCTCTTGGGGCCCTTAACAACAACAACAACAGTTTGGTGTATGTCATGGGCGCCAACACATGGTGTGTGATTCTCTCCTACTATATCCATTTATCAGTGATGCAGATTACATGGTGAGTTTAAATATGTGGCCTGTAGTTATAACTTTTCTCTTGACATATGCAAGACATCACCATCCCTGTAGAAGCCATTATTAGATGTACTAGTCATTATATTTTGTTGTTGCAGAAGTACTATGAAGATTCTATGTTCAATAAAGCCTAGAGATAAGGCCTGTGTTTCTATCACAACAATTTATTGAACATAGAATCCTGGGCTACCTGGTGGTGATCCTGCGCTAGATTACATCACAACATGGAGCGTTTACTGAAACCTGAGAGGCTAGACTGTGACCCCAGCTTATCAACGGCTGCTCAGGAATGGAAGCACTGGTTTAAGACTTTCGAAAACTTCTTGGGAGACCCTTCCTAAAGAAGATCTAGATAAACTAAGTCTGCTCATCAATTTTGTGTCACCTAAAGATATACGAGGCTATTTCTGAGTGTAATATACCTACGAAGATGCTATCAAAACCCTCAAGTCTCAGTATATTAAACCTACAAATGAAATCTTTGAAACGCTATCGCCTTGCAACTCGCCGCCAGCAGATTGATAGAATCCTTAGAGGAATACTTTCAAGCACTGAAATTTTAGGTAAGGACTGTCACTTCCAAGCATGACAGCTGCTCAGTATTGTGAAGAGTCCATCAGGGATGCTTTTATCAGTGGCCTGCAATACACCAATAATAAGGCAGCGTTTATTGGAGAAAAAAAACTCTCGACTTAGCCGCTGCCTTTGACCAGGCAAGAGCTCTAGATTCAGCCCAGAAGAATTCTGAAGTATACAGTACCACTCAGCCTTTTCGAGTGGTAAGTGCTGCAATTCCTGACCAAGACTCTTGCAATGAAGTTACTGTGGAACCTGCCTCAGTGACAGCAGCAGCAGGTACGGTGTGTTTCTTTTTGGTTTTTCAAGACATCCACGTCCAAAGTGTCCCTGCTCGTGAAGCAATGTGCCATAAATGCCACAAGAAAAGGTCACTTGCTAAAGTATGTCGTGCTAATGCATCAACAAGAGCTAGTGCCTCCACACATTCCAGTGATAAATGCGACTCTAGCAACAGTGACTTCTGCAGCTACTCCAAATTCACTGTCAAAGGCAGTTTGTGAAAGTATTCATCAAAGGAACAGAAGTAGATGGTCTTATTGATAGTGGCAAGCTCAGAGATTTTTCATCAACCTTGACTTAGTTAAACGGCTCTCCTTGACTCTACATCACTCATCAGGTACCGTTTCCATGGCATCAACATCTCTCTCTATTCAGACCTTAGGGTTTTGTAAGGTAAATCTCAGAGTTAATGGAAAGGATTATCAAGATGTACATTTAGCTATTCTGCCAAAAACTGTGCTCTGATGTTATCCTTGGTCAGACTTTCAGAAGCTGAAATGGTAGTGTCACCTTAACATATGGAGGTGAACTGCCTCCTCTTGTTGTCTGTGGACTTAGCACTTTAAGGGTAGACCCACCAAAGCTGTTTGCAAATCTTAACCGCTGATTGCCCATCCTATATCAGCTAAGTCCACGCCGCTATTCTTTATGAGGATCGGATGTTCATTGAGAAAGAAACTCAG
Organism: Cherax quadricarinatus; assembly: GCF_026875155.1. NCBI lineage: Eukaryota > Metazoa > Arthropoda > Malacostraca > Decapoda > Parastacidae > Cherax > Cherax quadricarinatus. The sequence continues at coordinate 32,092,202 of NC_069463.1, forward strand.
AGGCTGCTGAAGGAGGGTATTATAGAACCGAGTGATTCCCCTTGGCGTGCACAGGTTGTTGTTGTTAAAGATGGTTATAGGAAACGGAGACTGGCTATCGATTACTCTGAGACAATCAACAAATTTACACTTCTTGATGGGTACCCTCTACCTCGAATTGATGATACAGTGAACAAAATTGCTCAGTACTATGTGTTTAGCCCCAATTGATCTACAGAGTGCCTATCATCAAGTCCCTATAAGGAATGAAGATAAACCAAACACAGCGTTTCAGGCTAGTGATGGCCTGTATCAGTTTTACCAGAGTCCCTTTTGGAGTCACCAAGGGGGTAGCCTGCTTCCAACGAATTATGGATTCACTCATTCAGGAAGAGCAACTCATGGAACTTACGCTATTTAGATAATGTTACCATTTGTGGCAAGACCCAGGAGGAACATGATGCAAACCTTGATAAATTTTTGGAAGCCGCCAAGAAGAAAAATATCAGTTACAATGAGGAAAAGTGCACTTTTTCAACTAAAAGGCTTAGCATCTTTGGTTATGTAGTGGAAGGAGGTTCAATATTCCCAGACCCTGAACGACTACGACCTCTACGGGAACTTCCAATGCCTAAAGACAAAAAGTCACTCCGAAGAACTCTTGGTCTCTTTGCTTATTACTCACAATGGATCTACAACTATTCAAGTAAAGTCCGCCCATTGAGTGCTACCACATTTCCTGTGACAAAGGAAGCAGAAGCCGCTTTCCATACTCTCAAACAGGACATTGAAAACTCAGTAGTTCAAAACCATTGATGAGTCCCTACCATTCGAAGTGGAAACGGATGCATCTGACATTGGCCATTGCTGCAGTCTTATCTCAGCAGGACGACCAGTAGCCTTCTTTTCGAGAACTTTTTCAAGGATCAAGAAATGTTATGCTGCTGTAGAAAAGGAAGCCCAGGCCATCATAGAAGCATTCGCCACTGGAGGCATTATTTAACTGGTAGACATTTCACCATAAGGACTGAAACCCAAAGGTCCGTGATGTATATGTTCGACAAGAAGCACAAAAGTAGGATAAAGAATGACAAGATATTACGCTGGAGGATGGAACTATCGTGTTATGACTTTGATATTCTGTACCGACCGGGTCAAGAGAACATCTCACCTGATGCATTCTCTAGGTCCCACTGTGGAGCAGCATGTCATGATTTGCAATCACTCTCAGCTCTCCACAAGGCTTTGTGTCACCCAGGAGTTACAACGCCTGTACCATTTTGTCAAATCAAAGAACATGCCCTACTCAGTGAAGATGTGCGACAAGTGATCAGAGCATGCAGAGTATGTGCAGAGTGCAAGCCAAACTTTCATCAGCCAGAGAAGACTCATCTCATAAAATCCACCTAGCCTTTCGAAAGATTGAATATAGATTTCAAAGGACCTCTACCAAGCACAAATCAGAATAGGTATTTCCTTAACATAGTAGATGAATATTTAAGGTTTCCCTTTGTATTCCCCTGTGCAAATATGGCTGCTTCAACTGTTATTAGTTGTCTTTCAACAGTTGTTTCTCTATTTTTGGTATGCCAGCTTATATCCATTCAGACAGGGGACCCTCGTTCATGAGTAACGAACTTCAGGAGTTTTTGGCTAGCAAAGGTATTGCCTGCAGCAGAACAACAAGCTAACAACCCTCAAGGCAATGTCAAGTGGAGCGGTTCAATGGTACTATATGGAAGGCAGTTACAATGACATTGAAGTCGCGCAATCTACCTGTTCAACACTGGCAAACTGTCCTTCCTGATGCTCTTCACTCTATTAGATCACTGCTGTGCACAGCTACTAAGCAACCCCTCATGAAAGACTCCTCAACTATTCACGTCGTTCCTCTAACGGGAGCCTCCGTGCCCACTTGGTTATGTCAAACCTGGACCCGTTCTCCTGAAGAGTCACCGTAGGATGAACAAGACGGATCCTTTAGTGGAAGAGGTAGAGCTCCTGCAAGCTAATCCACATTACGCCCACATTCGCTACCAAAATGGTGAAGAGACTACAGTATCTACAAGACATTTAGCCCCCCGTTGAAATCCCTATTAGTGTGGAATCTCAAGATACACCAATAGATGTGAAAGATGCTTCGTTTTCTCCTGGAAAGCCCCTTGAGACTACCCCTATGGAAATAGAGGATTCTGCTCCAGCAGTTAATCAAACCCCGCTGGAAAATATCGAACCTGGTGAAGAGGCTCAAGGGCTACGAAGGTCGGGACGTGTACGTCGCCCACCTAACAGTTTGGGAGATTACTGTCTCTGATATTTTAGAAGGGGGAGATTGTAGTGATACTGGTCCTGTGGGGAGCAGCAGCAGGATAATACTGCACCACCTCTAGGGGCCCTTAACAACAACAACAGTTTGGCGTGCGTCATGGGCACCAACACATGGTGTGTGATTCTCTCCTACTTTTTCCATTTATCACCGATGCAGATTACATGGTGAGTTTAAATATGTGGCCTGTAGTTATAACTTTTCTCTTGACATATGCAAGACATCACCATCCCTGTAGAAGCCATTATTAGATGTACTAGTCATTATATTTTGTTGTTGCAGAAGTACTATGAAGATTCTATGTTCAATAAAGCCTAGAGATAAGGCCTGTGTTTCTATCACAACACTAGTCATTGTAGTAGTAGATGATATTTGTGGGGTACTTTCACAGTATAGGTAACTCTGCACTCACAGGTATAAAAAACATATTCCAGCAAAAAAAAACGGGGGAAAATAAACCCAAATTTAAAAAAAGCACAAACATAAATACCAACACAAAGAAACACTTTTTATCCCAAAGTTAAAAATAGCCAGCATTAAAAAAAAACCCTTTTACATGATTTTGATGCATATGTAAATGTTTTTTAAAATAGTAGAAAACCCCTAAAATTTAATGGATCTTGTTTTAAGGGGAACTTTGGGAAAAAAGGGACAAAACCCACTCAATTTTTAAAATTCAAAAATGACTGCCCAGATTTTCCCCTTGGTTAAGAATTGCCTTTTAAATTGTTGTGATCATGGAAAAAATCTCTTTTAATTCATTACATTCCCCATTCCCAAACCCCCCCCCAAAACCTCCCCCGCTATTTTGGGGTTTTTAAAATCAAGGTTTTTTTCATACACATATTTTCCCACACCCGGGGCCCTGAAATTTAGTTCTCAGTGACTGTTTAAAACCCCTTCCCTTTGTGTTTACAATCTGAAGTAAATATTGCCTTAAAAAAAAAATCGGGGCGGGAAAAAACCTCTTTGTAATCATTTTTATAAAAAACCTTTAATAAAAAGTTTTAAAATATTAAAATATAATAATCTTAAAAATTTTTTGCCCTCAAAATTAAAATTGTGTAGGTAATAGGTTGGTAACAGCAGTTCCCAGGGAGGTATACCCCCCATTTCCAAGCGGGGGAAAAAACAACGGAAGCCTTTTTAAAAATTATGGTAGGTTTTGCTGGGTCTTTTTTCTGTCTTATAAACAGGGAAAAGATTTCAGGTGCATCTTGTACTTCAAATTACATTAAAGGGTCACATACACATACAAGAAAAAGCTTTATATAAACACCCCCTCTCGGGGTTTTCTTCTATTTTCTTTCAAGTTCTTGTTTTTTTTTTCTTTTCATTTTTATCTAAATGGGGAAAGGGAACGAATTTTTTCCTTTCCTTAAGCCTTGCGTTTTGAAAAGAGGCGCAAAAAATCCCGGGGAGAAAGGGGGGCTAGAAAACCCCTTCCCCTGTATATTTTTTACTAAATGAAAAAGGGAAAACTTTCTTTTTTCCCCTTTTTGGGCCCCCTGTCCCCGGTGGGATCGGCCGGGTTTTGTTGGGAAAGAAAGTATATAAAATACATACTCCTCGGGGTTTTTCCCCTTTCTTTAAATCTTGTTAGTTGATCTTTTTTATTTTCCTCTTATCTCCTGGGAAGGGGGAAACAAAATTTTTCCCCTCATAAGGGGCAGTTTAAAATGCCGGGAAAGCAAGGGGGTTAGTTCCCCCTTCCCCCTGTATATTTACAAAAGAAAAAAAAGGGGAAGAAACTTTTGTTTTTTTTTTTGGGTCACTCTGGGGGAAAACAGCGGGTTTGTTTCGAAAGAAAAAGAAAAAATTGTAAAAAATTTTTAAGGCTTTTTAAATTTTTTTTAAAACAAGCATTTTTCTGAAAATCAAATTTATTTCTCCATCTTATTTTTAAACTTTTTATTTTTAAAGCCATATCAGAAAAAAAGGTTACTGACCCCCTTACAAAAATTTAGATTTTTTTTTTTTTTTTTTTTTTGAAAAACAAAATATAAAAGCTATTTTTTTTAAAATTTGAAAAAAAGAAATTTATTGTTTAAATTTGCAAATTAGATAAATAAGTCCCCCCAAATAATTATGAACATTTTCTTTTAATGTAGAATTTTAAAAACCCTTATTTCCTTTTTTTAAGTACATTTATGTACCTTAAAAAAAGGGGCATTTTGCACTAAGTAATGTTTTTTAAAAAATTTGCAAAAAAAGGATCAACACATAAAAAAAAGGGAAAGAGTTTTTTAAAATCAACTGAATGAAAAAAATTGTAAAAAATTAAACTGAGAGAGATTGAAAAAAGCAATTGGTTTTCCAGTTTTTCTGTAATGGAGACAATAATTATTCCAAATCTATACTGTCCCTGAAAAATTTTGAAGGTCATAAAATTAAGCAAAAAAACTGAAGTAAAAAATATTTTGGGATTTGGAGGGTATATGAAAGATATAGAGGTAGGGGTGTTAAAAACAAAATTGTGGAAAAACGAAAATTTAAAAGAACGTGTCAAAAATCCGGGGGTAAATGTTTTTTTTAAAAAAACCGCCCCCCGGGGTAAAATACAGTATTAAAAATGGGTCTTGCTGGAAAGTGGGCAAAATTCTTCAAGAGGGAATTTAGAAAATTTCATAAGGAGAGGGCAAACCCAAAGCCAAGGCAATTTTTTAATTTGGCTCTGAAAAGCCAAAAAAACCCCCTGTATCTGACTGATCGGGCCCAAGCACCAAAAGATTCCGGGCCCAGACCCCCAGTGAAAAAGTATTTTTCTTTCTTCTAAAAACTTTAAAATTCCAATTTTTAAAACGTACTTTTTTTAAAAATGGTTTAAAAAGCGAACAAAAAAATGAATAAAAACATTTGTGCAACATCTGCATATATTTAATGTAAAAACTTATGCTAGCTATTTGGCTTCATCAAGCTAATTTAGAAAAACCGTAGAAGATAAGGAATCAGGGGTGACGGGTCCTCATGTCCAGGATGGGGGAAAATTTTCCTCAAACCCCTTCTATTTTCCCACCAGTCTTCTCTGTTTTGGGGAATGATAAAACCCAACTGGCTGGAAAAAACTTTTCCCAAATGACAAAATCCCCAAAAATGCCTCATTCATTGGTAGGTAAGAAAAACGGGGGAAAACAGTTCCCCAATTTTAATTTTAAACCTCCCAACTTTTTTGGGGAATTGTATACCATTAAAAATTTTTCCCTCATTCATTATTATATACCTCTTTATCTTACAAAAAAAAAAATATACTTTTACCCTGTTTTAAACCATGTTCTTTTTGAACTTTTATCTGATTTTTTAAACTACTTTGTTTAAGCATATAGCCGAGTAAAATTTTGTCCTTTTTTTTGCATCCCAGAAACACTTTTACTTTTAAACCCTTTTAAAGAAATTAAGAAAAAAAGAGGGAAAAATGATTTTTGTAGAAACAGTAAAAGAAGAAATTTCAAAATACTGTATTAATTACATTCCTACTTTTAAAATGGGTTTAAAATTTTAGGTAGCTACCCTTTAACAGTTTTTAAAAAAGGAAAAGAATACACATCATTTCTAAATCCCTTCATAACTGTACAAAATATACTCAAATCCCTTTTTAAAAATACAAATCAAAAAAAACTGAAAAAAAGCACATAAAAATTCTTTTATTTTATGAGCCCAAAAATTTAAACCGGGTGGCCCCCCCGCTTTAGGGATCACCTCCCAATGCGCCCAATTATGAAGTGTATTTAAAAAAGTGCTTTTTGTAGTGTATGTTTGGGGGTCTGAAAGGGACAAAATTTCAAATTTCCCAAAAATATTCCTTAGGGGGAAAAAAAATTTCGGTCATATGGCCCGGGAACTACTCGGGAAATGAAAAAAAAATCTAAACCGGGGGGTTTCCACGTACTACTATGCAATAAAAAACAAACCCAAAAGGGCTCCAGGGGCCTGTTTGGGGCTTTAAAGGGAACTAAAGGTTTTTCCAATTTCAGGCATCAAAAAAATTTAAAAGGACAATAAACCCAAATATTAAAACTTTTAAATAAAAAAGATAATGAAAAAAAATAAAAAAGAAAGAAAATGAATGAATTTGAATTACTCTTTACCCACCCCCCAAGATAAACACCAAAAATTTTTTACTCAAAAGGGATAGTCAACGGGAGGGGAAATTTGTTTTTGTACGGGTTATGTGAAACATAAATGCTGAAACCCAAAATCTTTTTTCAAGGTGATGTACAATTGGGGGTCAAAAATTAAATGAATATACAGTAATTGTTTTATGTTTATTTGAAATGACACTATTTTTTGGAGGCTCATCCTCTGTCCATATGTGCAAGACAACTTATACCCCAACTACATCCCATTTATATCATTGTTTCCCTTCAAAAATTTTTAAAATTAACTTTTTCAGTACTTTTAACTACATACTTTTATGGTAATACTGTACAAAGAATCATGACATTTTTTGTTTGTACTTTATGTACATCAACTTCTTTTTTTACCCAACTTATTCAGTTTCGGCACAAAGGCAGCCCCCCGGGGGGATATTCAGGCAAAACCCCCTTGTCTCTAAAAAAGGGAAGAATACAGCTAAAAATTTTTAAAAGTTTAAAACCACCAAAGACTGGGGCAATGATATGCAACACTAAACTGGGAGAGTAGTTTTTAAGAAAATATCATAATGAAAACATATTGTATATTTTTTTGCTCAATTATTCAGGTTCACTTTTTTGGTTGGCCAATTTCTGCATGGGTGACAGTGGGGGGCGCCTCCGGGGGCCCTGACTTGTAAATTTTTTAAATTTCAAAAAATCTGAAAAAAGGGTCTACAAAAAAAATTTTCCAAGTTTTTACAGCATTTAGCTTTTGGGTAGAAAATGTTCCAAAAAAATTTTTGGTTAAAAAAAAACAAAATATAGTCAGTGGGTTTTTGGCCCTTACACCTCTTTCCCCCCCCTTAAAAACCCCCCGAGGGTTTCCCTTCCTAAGACCACATAAGGCCCCCAAAAAGAAAATGTTGCTAATTGGGGGAGCTTTCCCATCATGGTAGGCCATTTTTTTCAACCAGCCCTTGAAAATTGTTTTAATGTCATCTTTTAAACCCTTTAGTTCAAAAATACATTATTTGGGATGAAACGGGCAGAAGCCCATTGTAATTCTGAGTTTTTCAGTTTAAAAGAGTAAAGTTGGGAAAGTGGGGAGATTTTTTAGTTTGGGGAAAAACACCTATTAATTTTTGGTTTTTTTCCTTTGGTTTTTTTTTGTGTTAAAAAGGAAAAAAAAGTAACCTAACCCAATGAAAAACCCCCCTATCCCAAATTAAGTTTAACCCCACTAGTTAAAACCCAATCTTAATGGACCTCAGAGGTGTGTGGGGTCTTTATTTTAAATTTAGCCAGGGGCATGTCCCCCAAAAATACTAAAACATTAATTTGCTCAGCATGTTGCACAAAAACCCACAAAATGTCCCATTTCAGCTAATCTTTTTCTCCAAAATAAATTTGATTTTTCACAAGAAATGTTTTTTTGTGCCCTTTTCATAAATTAAAAATTTTCCCCCAAATTCCATCAAGGGAGTAGTCAGAATAAAAATGCACCCCTATGGATATGCCTCACTCAAACATTTTTGGGTTTAAATTTTTTTGGGTAAGAAAATTTATTAAGGGACAGGTCACACAAGTACAATTATCATACATACATATGTTTAAATTAAAAACCCCGGATGACTCCCGAAAAGTTAAAGTGACTTATTTCCATTGGGGGGCCTTTTTAAAAATCCAATTTCAAAAAAATCGGTTTTTTAAAAGCACCTAGGGCATTATGGGAATACATAGCCCTTCACCATTCAAATTTTAAAAACCCCGGATAAATTTTTTATTAAAACAAGGGGGAAAACATAAATCCATAGGATTTTACAGCACCCGTGGTGTTTGGGGGGGGGGGGGAAGATGTGGGAAGGGATTTAGGCTCAGGGTTTAGGAAACTGGAGCACAAGCCAATTCCCTAATTTTAAAGCCCCTCATCTGCAACAAGGGGAACCCCCTTCCCTTGGGGGGAACCCGGATAAACCAATTAAAATTAAATTTATGGGGAAGTTTCAAAAAATGTTATTTCATTCGCCAAAAATGTGATATAATGGGGTTTTCCCGTAGCCCCAATTTGGGTTTGTGCGCTCAGGGCCCCCCCCACATTAAGGCCAAGGTTCGGGTCCCCGGTATAGGTGGAAACCTCAGGGGGTTTCCTTAGGACATCTCTTTTCCCCTGTTCACCCAGCCCGTAAAAAAAGGTGCCTGGGGAAATTGTGAAAATTTGTCTGGACGCCTCCAAGTGAATCCCTATCCCAATTTAACACGAGCCCCTAGGGCAACCTCAAAGCCCCCACAAGTGGCTTATAGGGCCCGATTTTTTAAATTTAATTTAAGTTTCAAAAAATTTTCGCCTGCAGGGACTTTTTAAAAAAAAAACTTACTTGGTGATGTAAAAAACTAAATTTTGGTCACAACCTCCCAAAACTCAGCCCCCCTTTTTACTTTCCCCCCAGAAAAAAAACGTGCAACCGGGGGGCAAGTTTAATCATTTTTAAATGACCCTGTTTGCACCCCCAGAAATTCCTATTTCCAAGGAGGGGAAGCTGTTTTGTGTTTTGGGGGGTTTTTAAAAACCCCCCAAAGGTGGTTTTTTCCCCCTTTGGGGCTTCCCAGAAAGAATAAGTTTCCCAAAATTAGTCCCGAAAATAAGATAAAATAAAATTTCGTTCGGATTTTTAACCCCCGGGGGGTTTTCCCCCCATGAAAAAACCCAAAAAATTTAAATGGGGTCAAACGAGGACTGTTTAAATTTTTCCATTGGGGGCCCCCTTTAAACTTTTCCCCCAGGATGCGGGCCCACACCCCCTTTTGGGCTACACCCAAGGGAACCCATTTGCTGCTAGGTGAACAGGGGCCAAAAGGTGTAAGGAAACGTTCGAAAAGTTTTCCCCCCCCCGCCCGGGGAAACGAACCCGGGCCCCCCGTGTGTGAAGGGGAGTTTATCCCCCCAGGGCCCCCGGGTCGCATCCTGGGAACAAAATTAACCAAATTTGCCCAAAAAGCATAATAAAAGGGCTTTGGCCCCATGCCATTGAAAGCAGGGAATGGTGTGTATAAAAATTTTAACATTGGGTTGTACAAAATTTTTTATTATTTTTCATGTTTTGGGGGCCTTTCAACCCCTGGGGACCCCCAGGGTTTTTTTCTCACCATTTTTTTCCCCTTTCTTTGCTTTTTCTCTCTGCCTTTTTAAATGCTCAGGGGTTAAAATATTTTTCCCTTTTTTTCTTGTGATTTCCGTTTTAAGTAGCCTGCCCCAAAAACTCCACCCTTTAAAAAAGACAATTTTTTTGAAAAGGGTTTTTGAAAAAATTCCCTTTAAATTTTTGTTTTTTTTTAAACGTCATTTGGGAGCAATTTTTTCAAAAAAAAATATTTTTTGTGTTTCCTTTTTTCTTCCTTTTTTAAATAATTAGGTTAATAAATGCAAATTTAAATTAAAAATTAAATTTGATAAAAATTTAATTTTTAAATAAAAGATAGTTGTTTATTGTTAATTTTTAATTTTTTGGATTTTTAAAAAATGATATAGTGGCAGCACATTTTTGGCTAATTTAAAAAATTTAGCGTTTCCTTTTGGGCCTTTTTATTTAAAAAAATTAGGTTTTAAAAAAACAATTAAAGTTTAAAATAATTTTTAAAGTTTAAATTTTTTAAAAACAACAATTTCCTAAAAAAAAAAAAGTCTGTTTATTGTTTAAATTTTAAAATTTTTTGGACCTTTTAGGATGTTACAAATTTGGGGAAATTCAATTCAAAATTTAAATTTTTTTCTTATAAGGTTACAATGCTGAGTTTAAAAGAAATTTGGTTAATTTTTTTTTATTTTCGTGACCCAAATTTGGGAAAAACCGAGTTTTGGCCTAAATTTGGGAAAACTCTTTTCTTGCCGAATAAGGCAAGCGAAAAATTTTTGTATTCATTAATTTTGCAAAAATCATTCTGAACCTAAAAGAAAATTTATATTTCATTGTTTTTGTTTAAATTTTTAAATTAAAATTTTAAATTATCTAAAATAAATTTAACAGATTAGGCTAAGTAATAAGTTGGTAGAAAAAAACCCGGGCAATTTTGTAAAGTTTAAAAAGGGCACAAGTGCAACTAATTTTGACAATTTTTTGTGGCAACTTTTTGCCTCCCGGGGCTTTAAACAAGCCATTACCCAAAAAATAAATGGACACAGAGGGATATAAAGGCTCCCGAGTGAGGGGGAATTCTAGTGAAAGGGACCTTTTTTGATGTTTTACTATGGTAAATAGTAGTAGAAAAAAGAAACCCCCAAAAAAAAAAAACCCCCCCCCCCCCCCCTAACCCCCCCCTAGTAAAAATATAGGGAATTACTTGGGGAAATAAAAAATGGTTTTTACAATTAAACTGAAAATGGGTTGAAATTTACTTGGAATTTTTTTAAACAGGGGACTATTGGAAAGGGCAGGGTTTGTTTTCCCGGGGAAAAATTGGCTTTGGAGATGGGAAGGCTTGTTTTGGGGGTTTAAATTTTTTTCAAAAGGATTCTGTTAAGGACTTCGGGTGGGAAAAGCTTTCCTTTTTGGGGTTTGAATTTTAAAAAGGAAGGGGGAATTTTTGGCACGGGGTTGGGTTTAAATTTCTTTTTTTAATTGGGGGGTTTTTCCCCGAATTTTAAAAAATATTTACGGTGTTGTAACACAACTTTTTAAAAAATTTTGTTCCAAACCGAAAATTTCCACCTCACAGTTTAAGACCCCCAAAAAGGATTTAAAGAAAAATTTCCCCCAAAGCTCCCTTTTTCAACACCTGGAAAACCCCAATCAAATTTAAAAAAACCGGAAACCCCAAATTAAATTTAAAAGGAAAAAATAAACCGCCAACCAAGTCCTTGTTTATCCGTTTTTAAAACAAAAAACAAAACAACCGGGGTCATTCCATTTTATATTTGTCCAACCTTTTTTTATTTACCCAAGTAATAGTTCTATATCCTTTTACTCTTTACGAATTAATTGCTTACCATTTTGTATTACTTTTGTCATCCACTATACACTCTACTACTACTACCCTGTGAAATCGAAATGGTCCCTCCAGTATTACCTCACTTGACCTTTATATACCCCTGTGCCCTTTATTGTTTGTAATGCTTGATAAAGCCCCTGGAGAGCGAAACGTTGCCACAATAAATGTCACATTGTTGCCCTTGTTTCCCCTTTTATTTTACTATAGATTAGGCTATAAAAATTGCGTTGTTAAAAATTTTAAAAATTTCAAAGTTTATTCTCTATAAGGATTACATAAGAACATAAGAATGTAGGAACACTGCAGAAGGCCTACTGGCCCATACGAGGCAGGTCCTTATCAAAACGACATCTAATAAAGCTACTCAAGAAAAAAAATCCGCACCCCCCAACACCAAACAAAAACCCCCCCCCTCCACTATATATTTGTCCCTCTCTTCTTAAACTACCCAAGGGCCTAGCCTCTATCACCCCACTGGGAAGACTGTTCCACGCATCTACAACTCTGTTAGAAAAAACCCGTACTTACCTATGTCCTTTCTAAACTAAAATTTTTCCAACTTAAATCCATTATTCCTGGTTCTTACCTGGTTCGACACCCTCAGTCTTTATTTAAATTTCCCTTGTTTATGCCCGTCATCCCCTTTACCTTCAATGATATCCCCCTCATTCTACGCCTTCCAGAGAGTGGAGATTTAAGGCTTTTTAAATCTATCTTCATACGGGGGTTCCTTACACAGTAAATTTTTAGTCATTTTTCCCGTTGTTCTCTAAAGGTCTATTCCACCGGTAGTAAGGGGAAACCCAAAATGAGCACATAATCTAAATGAGGCCTCATAGTGATGTATAAGCTTTAAAAAAAACTTTTGGACTTCTGTTATTTTAAATTTTTTGAGATAAATCCAAGTAATCTGTGGCCTTTTTGCGCAACTGAGGCACTGCTGTCTTGGCTTCAGATTCTGCTTACCTGACTCCCAATCTTTTTCACATTCTGTATGACCCAAACTCTATTCACCCAATTATAGCTTCGAGGGTTTTTTCATTACCCAAGGGGAAGACCTTTCACTTATCCACATTAAAATCATCTTCCATTTCTCAACCAAAACATTAATTTGTTAATGTCCTGGGGTTCTTGTATCCCCCTCGAGTGAATTTTAGGCCATCTTTGTATCATCAGCAAACTTACTATGTCATGTAATCCCTTTATCAAGGGCATAATTTTAAAATTTTGAACAAAAAGAGGGCCCCCAAAAATGATCCCTGTGGAACCCCCAGTGGGCCAATCCCCCTTCGATTTCACTCCCTAAGGTAACTCTCTGCTTTCTATTTGGGAACAGCCCCCAAAACCCCTGCTAGAATTTACCTCCTATCCCCTGAGCTGCCCCCTTTTCTTAAGAGTCTCTTGTAGGACTCTGTCGAGGCTTTTCTAAAAACCAAAAAAACAATATATTCCCTTTTCACTGTCAAATGCCTCAAATGTTCTATTGAAGAAGTCATTTAAATTTGTCAGGGGAGGGAAGACCTCTCGTGAATCCCTGAAGATTCATTTATCAAGTTATGCTCTTCAAGGTGACTTCTGATAATGTCAGCTATAATTGTTTTAATAACTTGCCCACTATAGATGTCAGGCTTATTGGACGGTAATTTGAAGGAGTGGACTTATCCCCTGATTTGAATATAGGAACCACATTAGCCATCTTCCACATCTCTGGCACAACACTGGTAAGGATGGACGCATTGAATACACTCGTTAATGGCTGACTAAGCTCCATCTTGCATTCCTTAAGTACCCTTGAAAACAACTCATCGGGTCCCGGGGACTTATTTTGTTTCAGTTTGTCTATCTGTTTAATAACCATGTTGGTTTAGAAAGACACGTAAGCAAACACTATAACATATTTATTAGAAAACGTTTCGGTCCTGGGACCTTGATCACTTCTAACATACAGAGGTAGAAAGACATTATATATATAGGCGGAGAGTGAGATGTGACGCACGTGACCTGAGGAATGTCATAAGAACATAAGAATGGAGGAACACTGTGGAAGGCCTACTGGCCCATGCGAGGCAGGTCCTTATCAAAACAACCTCTGCCTATGATGAGGACGGGTAGGACGATGAAATCATGTGATCCTTGTTGTGTGGGGTTGGTGCTGCTTAAATATCAATGTATGCCCAATGTTTTTTGTAATTTTGAGTTTCCAGTGTTGCGTCTTTAGTGTCGGTGGCGGCGATTAGTGAGGCTTATAGGCACCGTCGGCGTCAGAGGTTCTGGGATTGGTGAGAACGGAGTTGTGACTTGTTCCAGTTCATCAAATGCCCCGTGGAGTCTTGTGGAGACAACAGGAGTCTTACATCGTCTCTGTTAGAGGCATTTCGATAGCTCATTCAGGCGGGACTGCAAGATCTCTGCCTGATCTCGCCTACATATTTCTTGGGACAGAACCCACAGGGGATAGTGTAGACGCCTGCTGTAGAAGTTAGAGGTGTGGGGCTGCGTTTCGTAGTGAGGTCTTTGAATAGAGACGATGTGTTTATGGTGGAAACGTTGATGTTACCATAGGCAAGTGCCCGGCGAGTATTCGTGGGCAACATCACCACATGGGCAGTACTATGAACTGGCTTAGGGGGCTGTTCCATGGGCGGTTTGTTGAGGATAGCTTGTGCCTTGAGTCTGCAATCTCGGCACAAGCTATCCTCAACAAACCGCCCATGGAACAGCCCCCTAATGCAGTTCATACGTACTCCCATGTGGTGATGTTGACACGAATACTCGACGGGACCTTGCTATGAGTACACTCAGCGTTTTCCCACCATAAACACATCTCTATTCACAAGACCTCCTCACTACGAAAACGCTGCCACACACCTCTAACTTCTACAGCAGGCGTCTACACTATCCCTGTGGGTTCTTGTTCCCAAGAAATATGACCTGCTGAGAGTATGATACTGCTTGTAGCTAGACCAGGCAGAGATCTTGCAGTTCCGCCCTGAAATGTGCATGAAATGCCTCTAACAGAGACGATGTAAGGAACGCCTGTGTCCTCACAGAGACTCACGGGGCATTTGATGAACTGGAACGAGGCACTAATCGTTTCTCACCGAACCAGACTCAGACGCCGACGGTTGCCTAGAAGCCTCACTCATCGCCCAGTCACCGCAACTATAGAACGCACACTGGGAAACTACAAAATTTCAAAAAAAACATGGCATAACATGATACTTAAGCAAGCACCAACCCAACAACACAGGAGTAACAGATTTTCATCGTCCATACCCGTACCTCTCAAGGCAGAGGTAGTTTTGATAAGGACCCTGCACTCGCATGGGCCAGTAGGCCTTCCACAGTGTTCCTCTTCTTATGTTCTTCTTGACATTCCTCAGGTTCACGTGCGTCAATCTCACTCTCGCCTATATATATAATGTCTTTCTACCTCTGTATGTTAGAAGTGATCAAGGTCCAGGGACCGACCGTTTTCTAATAAATAAGTTTAGTGTTTGATTACGTTGTCTTTCTAAACAAACTTGTCGGTATTTATTACAAGGTTTATACATAACCACTGGTCCCTCGTGACAGTTATATTAGTTAACTTAAATTCATCAGGAACTAATAATTGTTAAATTATGGATTCTTCATTTCCATCTTTTCCTGTGTAAAAAAATGACAAAAAATTAGTCATAAATTAGGAACACATTTCCAGTTAAATAATCGTCAGCTTGTCCATTCCACAGATTTCAGAGGTCCTTCTTTTTCCTTCACCTTCGTCCTCTTACACTTGAAAGAACCCCCTTTGGATTAGTCTTTGTTTCCATTAGCAACTTCTAATTTCATAGTCACGTTTAGCCTTTCTAATCGCCTTTTTTACTTCTCTTTTAAGCTTAACATATTGGTCAAGTTAAGGTTAACCTCTCATCTTCTGATGCGCCATAAATTCCCGTTTTCTCCCCTAATAGATGCTTTTAGCCTCCATGTTAACCCATTTGGGTATCGTTATTATTAGTACCTAATTTTCTCTATGGGGAATGGTATATACCTGGGCACTGTTGTTACATAATAAGGAAAACAATCATAAAAGCAGATCCCTTCATATTCGTAAGTGTATGATTATCGTCAATAATATAAGTTAGATAGATACCCCATATCAAGATTAGACAGATGTTCCCTAAGGTCCATTTTAATCGGCAGAACGAAAATCAGGGGATTTTTTTACTGTATTATCATTATTTCTTGCATTCCCCAATTAATGCTTAAAGGTGAAGGATTTGTGCATCACTTGTCGCAAGCTCTTCAGTGATCTCCAGATTATTCACGAGTGTTTCCTAATTTGACAAGACTAGGTCTAGCAAAATTATTACCCCTGGTAGGTTCAGTTCACTCTGTTTCAGAAAACAGTCCTGAAACTGTTTCCATGAAGTCACTGGGTCCTCTAGATTACCTGTCAAAGGAATTCCAGTCCAATTTGGTAAAGTTAAAGTCCCCTACTATGTGAATACGTTTACTGTGCCCCAGAAGCCCTAACAATTTCGTCCAAAGCAAGTCTCCCTCTATCGTGATCCAAGCCTGGAGGGTCGGTTATATTCACCTAGAATTAGTTTTTCTTGACCCTCCACGAACTATACCCAAACAGACTTGGTTCTGCTCCATCTTTTTTTATACCTTTTTTTATGCAACAAATTAATATTTTCTCGAACATACAATGAAAACTCCCATCCCCCCTTCCATTACATCTTCCACATTGAATAACTTAAATCCCCTGAATATTACACTCAGCAGTCCATATCCACTCTTTTAATTCATACCACGTCTTCAGTTAATATGCAATGTTATCAATGTTCCCAGCAACATGCTACAAACGTTGTTCATTAATTTTATTTCTTGCACTTCGACTGTTAGCTAAAATACCATCATATGTTTTTTCTTTGCACATTTTTCCTATTCATCTTTGTTTTTACACAATTTCTGAAATTTATCATTACCCAGAGTTCACTCATGACAGTTACTATTAAGATTCTTAATAGCAGAGAATAAGTCTATATTCCATAATTCATTTATTAATTCATTTCAAATCCCATACCTCTAACTAATCCTAGTTTAAGTCCTAACAACCCCTCAACTGCGTTAGCAAGGAAAACCACACCTGCCCTGGATTAATGGAACCACATCCTGGCATACATTGTCATTTTTTTCGGCCAATAGAAGTTGTCCCAGTTGTCAATGATGGTACTGAATTATCCTTACAGTGTTTATCCAGCCAAAACACAATTAATACCATTGCTCTGGACAAAACATTCATTACCAACACCTCTTATTAAGAACATACATGAACATAAGAAAGGGGAACAACTGCAGCAGGCTGTTGGCCCATACTAGGCAGGTCTTTACAATTCATCACAACTAACAAAATTTGGACCAAACCCAATTTTCCAATGCCACCCAAGAAACAAGCTCCGATGTGCTAGTTCCCTCTCAAATTCCAACCCCTTCCACGTCATGTTAGTCTTATCAACCTAAAATTTGAAACTACACAAATTCCTAGCCTCAATGACACCAACTAGGTAGACTGTTCCACTAATCAAATACCCTATTACCAAACCAATACTTTCCTATGTCCTTTCTAAATCACTAAACTTATCTAATTTAAATCCTTTATGCGGGTTCTCTCTTGGAGCAGACTCCTCAGTCCTTGTTAATATCCCTTTATTAATACCCATCTTCACTTTACTCTTCGATCAGGTTCCCCTCATTCTTCGTCTAACAAGTGAATGTAACTTAAGAGCTTCAATCTTCTCTCATAAGGAAGATTTTAATGTATGTATTAATTTAGTCATCCTACGCTGAATGTTTTCTAAACCAAATTTTACTGTCATTCTGTAATATGGAGACCAGAACTGAGCTGCGTAATCTAGGTGAGGCCTTTACTAATGATGTAATAATGCTGCAGTATGACTCTGGACTTTTGTTGCTTACACTTCTTGATATAAATCCCAGTAATCTATTTGCACTTTTTACGGACGCTTAGCATTGTGTCTTGCGTTTAGGTTGCTGCTTACCATAAACCCCCCAAGTCCTTTTTGCAATCTGTATGGCTAAGTTCTACATTATTTAACTTGTAAGTGCTAGGGTTATGGACACTCCCGAGCTTCAGAACCTTGCATTTATCTACATTGAACTGCATCTGCCACTTTTCTGACCAAGAGCAGAGTTTGTCTAAATCCTCCTGAAGTTCCCTAACATCTACGTTTGAATCAATTATCCTACCTATTTTCGTGTCATCGGCGAATTTGCTCATATCACTAGTAATTCCTTCATCAAGATCATTGATATATATTATAAACAACAACGGGCCCAAGACTGATCCCTGTGGAACGCCACTTGTTACTGATCCCCACTCGGATTTAACCCCATTTATGGACACTCTCTGCTTCCTGTCTGTGAGCCATGATTCGATCCACGAGAGCACTCTTCCCCCAATGCCATGAGCTGCTACTTTCTTCAACAGTCTTTGGTGCGGAACTCTATCAAATGCCTTACTAAAATCTAAGTAAATAATATCAAATTCTTTATCGTGGTCAACAGCCTCAAAAGCTTTACTGAAGAAAGTTAATAAATTAGTTAGACAAGACCGGCCTCTTGTGAATCCATGCTGAGTATCATTAATCAAGCTATGCTTATCGAGATGGCTTCTTATAATTTGAGCTATAATTGACTCTAGTAATTTGCCTACAATTGAGGTCAGGCTTATTGGGCGTAATTTGACGGTAACGACTTGTCCCCTGTTTTAAAAATAGGAATTACATTAGCCATCTTCCACATATCAGACACTACACCTGTTTGAAGAGATAAATTAAAAATATTAGTTAATGGTTCACAGACTTCCATTTTGCATTCCTTTAGAACCCTTGAAAAAACCTCATCAGGACCCGGTGACTTATTTTGCTTCAGTCGGTCTATCTGCTTCACAACCATTTCACTAGTGACTGTGATGTTACATAATTTATCTTCTTCTGGCCACTATAAAAATTAATTACCGGAATTTATTAGTGTCTTCCTGTGTAAAAACCGAGAGAAAATAATTATTTAAAATCGAGCACATTTCATTCTCTTTGTCAGTAAGATGCCCATAGTTATTTTTAAGGGGACCTATCTTATCTCTGACTTTTGTTCTATATACCTGGAAAAAACTTTTTGGGTTAGTTTTAGAATCCCTAGCAACTTTAATTTCATAGTCCCTTTTAGCTTTTCTTATCCCCTTTTTAATGTCCCTCTTAATGTCAATATACTGATTCATAAGATGACCCTCGCCTCTTTTGATACGCCTATAAATTCCTTTCTTATGCCCTAGTAGATATTTCAGCCTATTATTCATCCATTTTGGGTCATTTCTATTTGATCTAATTTCTTTATAAGGGATAAAAGTTCTTTGAGCAGCATGTATTTTGTTCAGAAAACTGTCATATTGATAGCTCTCTTCGTTACCCCAGTCAACAGATGATAAGTGTTCTCTAAGCCCATCGTAATCTGCTAAGCGAAAATCTGGGACTGTTACTGAGTTATCCCTACTATCATACTTCCATTCAATTCTAAATGTAATTGATTTGTGGTCGCTAGCACCCAGTTCCTCTGAAACTTCCAAATTATTAACAAGGGATTCATTGTTTACCAGAACTAAGTCAAGCAGGTTATTACCCCTTGTAGGTTCTGTCACAAACTGCTTCAAAAAACAATCCTGAACTACTTCTAAGAAGTCGTATGATTCTAAATTCCCAGTCAAGAAATTCCAATCAATATGACTAAAGTTAAAGTCTCCTATAATTACTACATTATCGTGCCTTGTGGCCCTAACAATTTCCTCCCATAGTAGTCTTCCCTGGTCCCTATCTAAATTTGGGGGACGGTATATCACACCTAAAATTAATTTTTCATGCCCCTCTGAAAATTCTATCCAAACAGACTCTGTATGTGTTACTTCAGACTTAATACCCGTTTTTATGCAACAGTTCAAGCGATCTCGGCATACA
>NC_069463.1:32112080-32137324 GCF_026875155.1 Cherax quadricarinatus
TGTAATTCTTGTAGGTTTTGTTACTGTTGGTAGCAACAAGCAGTTACTCAGTGTTTGTAAATTCAGTAACGAGTGGGTCCATGGTCTTGCAGGAGATTTATATTGAAGTCACCTGAGAGTAGTAAGTGATTTTTATTCTGCATGCATCAGTTATCATTCTTCCTAGGTTTTCACTAAAATGGAAAATGTTTTGACTGTGGTAATCTGTAGATGTTTTATCACTGTGAGAGGTTTTTGTAGGTATTTGGATTTGAATTTAGTTATATATTCCCCATGTTCATCCCTTGTGCAAGTATTAGTGATACGTTCTAGTTGGTCTGAGAAAATATACAGCTGTGCCACCCCTTGTTGATCTGGCCTACAGTTGTGTATGGCTGTGTAACCAGGAATTGCATGGACACCTGTAGTATCAGGCTTTAGCCAGGTTTCGGTGAGAGTAATGATGGACATACTGGCATGCAGGGAATTTGGTAATGCTATGAGGTCATCGTAATGTTTGCTTAAAGATCTGATATTGTAGTTAAAGACAGTTATGTTGTTGTTGGCTCTGAGAAGTGCCTTTGATTGTTCTGTTTTGTAGTAATTACAGTTACCGTTTGTTTTCATTTAAGTCATTCAATAAGAGGTTGGTATGTATGACAGTATAGTTGTACAACACTCTTGTATGGGTGTGAAGCATGGGTGATGAATGTTGCAACGAGGAGAAGGCTGGGGGCCCAGTGGAGATGTCATGTCTGAGGAAAATGTGTGGTGTGAATATAGTGCAGAGAATTTGTAGTCTGGAAATTAGGAGGTTGTGTGATTACAAAAACTATTGTCCACAGGGCTGAAGAGGGGTTTTTGAGTTGGTTCAGACATGGAGAGGGAATGGAACAAACAGAATGACTTCGAGAGTATAAATCTGTAATGGAGGGAAGCCGGGGTAGGGGTCGGCCTAGAAAGGGTTGGAGAGAGGGGGTAAAGGAGGTCTTGTGTGTGAGGAGCTTGGACTTCCAGCAAGTGTGCGTGAGCGTATTTGATAGGAGTGAATGGAGACGAATGGTTTTTAATACTTGACGTGCTGTTGGAGTGTGAGCAAAGTAACATTTATGAAGGGATTCAGGGAAACTGGCGGGTCGGACTTAAGTCCTGGAGATGGGAAATACAGTGTCTGCACTCTAAAGGATGGGTGTTAATGTTGCAGTTTTATAACTGTAGTGTAAAGCATCCCTCGGCAAGACAGTGATGGAGTGAATGATGATGAAAGTTTTTTCTTTTTCGGGCCCACCCTGCCTTGGTGGGAATCGGCCGATGTGTAATAAATAATAAAAAAATAACTTATATGTGTCATTCTGTACTGGAGTGTGATCAAATTAATAAATTTAGAGACAACTCACTCAGAAATGTTTAAGAAATGGCAAAGTATTTTATTCACAGTGGTATATTACAGACCATTCTGGAGAAATACCCGGACTTTGCTAGTTGTAAAATAAAGCATTACCACATGTGTGTGTGTGTGTGTGTGTGTGTGTGTGTGTGTGTGTGTGTGTGTGTGTGTGTGTGTGTGTGTGTGTGTGTACTCACCTAATTGTGGTTGCAGGGGCCGAGACTCAGCTCCTGGCCCCACCTCTTCACTGATCGCTACTAGGTCCTCTCCCTCTCTGCTTCCTGAGCTTTGTCATACCTCTTCTTAAAACTATGTATGGTTCCTGCCTCCACACTTCACTTGCTAGGCTATTCCACTTACTGACTACTCTGTGGCTGAAGAAATACTTCCTAACATCCCTGTGACTCGTCTGAGTCTTCAGCTTCCAATTGCGACCCCTTGTTTTTGTGTCCCCTCTCTGGAACATCCTGTCTCTGTCCACCTTGTCTATTCCTCGCAGTTTCTTGTATGTCATTATCATGTCTCCCCTGACCCTTCTGTCCTCCAGTGTCGTCAGTCCGGTTTCCCTCAACCTTTCCTCGTACAACATTCCCCTGACCTCTGGAACTAGCCTCGTTGCAAACCTTTGTACTTTCTCTAACTTCTTGACGTGCTTGATGTTGCAACCCCTGAATGGGTTACAATGTATATGTATGTATTATATTACCTTTTCATATAATTTTATATTGCTTATATTTGCAATAATAGCTAAATCATAAATATATTGCTTTATATAATTATTTGACTTAGCTATGTTGTTAGGTAGGATGTAACATTATGTGCTCATAGTTCATCTTGATTGTCTAACTACTGTAATTATCGCTTGTGGCTCGTTACTCTGCCAGCTTCTCCTTGTTGCTGGGCAGCCACTGTCCATGGAGCTATCACGTGATAGAGGGGGGGTGTTCTCACCTCCCCTGAAGTATTCAGTCTGGTCTAGACTCACTTGGTGGTCAAGAACTTAGTTTATGTGAGGACTTTGTCAGTCACTTGTTTAGGTCTAGTCGAGTCGTGAGACATAGCGAACTACTTAGAGCACTTACATACACACAAACTTATTTGTATATTGTATTATTAAATGTTAATGTACCAAATGGTACTTAAGACATAAATTATGATATGTGCTTTCATGTACACTAATACTGTACACGAGAGAAGTGATTATTCTTATTTTGTTGATATTGATTTAGTTTAATTTGATATATGCCTAGACAACTTAACTATTAATAAATTTATTAAATTTTAATTTCTCTAGTTAGTAGCCTACCAGTTGTAATCCTGAAGCACTATTAATTCTTATTGAATTCTAATGGATAATTGGACAAGGATACTGACTAATTGTTACGAAAACCCAGTAACAGGCTGGATGCTAGAAGGTCAGTCCTTTCTAGTATTCACTGGAGATCTCTAAGCTTTTAGAATCACTTTGTAACAAATGGGGGCCTGTCTGGGATGCTCTTGATCCAAGGTGTTGGAGAAATTGTCCAGTTTGACATACTAGTAACTCTATGATCAAACACTTTGAGTACTTTCTAATCTGAAGACTTTGAGTTTTGTCTTGTACAACATACTAGGTGGATGTATGTACCTGACTGAGTCTCTTGATCCAAGGAGATGGAAATACTGTTTATGAGTTCTCACTCTAAGACAACCAACACTAAAATTCCTATTAGGATTATAGTTTCCCATAATCACTCTCTCGTAGTACACTTGTTTTCGTGATGTATGCCAAAGTGAAACAGTTAATTGATACTCTGACTTTGTCTGAGTTGAGTACATTAAAACTTCAGACGTATTGGCGAGTAGCCAAATACCTCGGTGTGACGTGTAACAGGAATTACACCGCAGAAACTGTCAGAGCATTTATTAAAGATATATTGTTTCCTGCTCATGCACAGATGTCTGATTATGATTCAGATACAGAAAGCCTAGTGTCACAATTAGGAAGTATGACTATTTGATGATGTAGAAGAGAGAGCAACTATAGCAAAAGTGTCTGAGCCTATTGAAATTTTGTTCTCGCTCACACCTTCCCGCCTCACTGACACAATAGTACAGAGTATAGCTGGTAGTATGACTCAGCCTCATACTAATACCGTGTATGCTTCACCTGTATCTACTTATCCTAGACCAGATCTAGACTCTCTAGGGATGGCTGGACTAGGTGCCCGACCTAAGGACAGTCCAGAAAGACGTGTTAATTTCCCCACTCCTCCATTACCTACTGGTCCTATCTCTCAGGAACAGTTTGAGAGGTTTGAACGCCTCATAATGTTGCAGACTGCACAAATAGAGGCACAGAGGAAATTGAACAAAGAAGATTTCCAGAGAGAAAATGTTCGTCTTGGAAGACAACAGACTGATAGATCACAGGACACATTTAATGTGCAGAAAGCTGCATCCATGGTTCCTAAGTTTTTTGAAAGTGACTTAGACACCTATTTTGATGTGTTTGAGAACCAGGCACGTGCTATGAACTGGCTACGTAAGCACTGGGCTACCTTGTTGCACACAGCTTTGACAGGAAGAGCTCAAACTTGTACTGCAGCTTTACCATTTGCCAAGTACATTAGTTATGATGCTGTCAAGCAAGCTATTCTAGAGACATATAACTTGTTGCCTGTAAGTTATCAACGTGCATTTCATATGTAACAACGACGACAAGATCAAACTTGTGTAGAGTTTGCTCGTGAGAAAAAAGAAAACTTGCATTTGAGAGATGGTCTAGAGCTGCTAAATGTTACAACTACGACAGCCTAGTTCAGTTGTTACTTCATGAAGAGTTTAACAACTGTATGTCTGCTGATATACAAGAATATCTGATTGATCATACTACCTCGGATATTCTGGAAACAGCAGCATTAGCAGACAATTACGAGATTTCTCACAAACTTGTACGTACTAAAACACAAACAAGGTAACTAAAGATTGTCCTTGAAGTTGGCAATCTAAATCAGCTGCTTATTGCCGGCCTGATGTACCTGCTACTGTAACTTCTCGTACCTTTACCAGGAAAACTCACAATCCTGAATCTGCCTCTGTGGGTAGACAGAAATCTAATATCGAGAAGAAGTTAAATGTACCTATTGTAACAGAAAAGGACATGCTAGAGAGTATTGCTATAAGTTAGATAGAGATACGAGAAGCAGTCGAGCAGTGGCACCCCCACTCAAGTCGTATCCTCTTCCGAGCAACAAAGGCACCAAAATCCTAATAATACCTCTGATCGTACTGTTTTAGATAATATTACTCAGAACAGATGACTAGTGTCAGAAAGTGCATCTGACAAAAGATTCATTCATCGATGAGTCCTTACTTTCCGAGAGGTAAAGTAGGATTTGACGAATCACATCTGAGATAATTACTTTCAGAGACATTGGCAGTTATCTCACGTTATTTAAGAGAAGATGTACTGCCCATAACTGATGATACCTATTGCAAGATAGATGTATTGTTAGAAGCCTATGGAGGGGCTGTTATAAAAGTACCTCTGCACAAAGTTTACATTGAAACAAGCTATTATACTGGTTATATTTCAGTGGGTATATCCAGTGGTGTATTTCCCATCAGGTCAGTGGACTTGTTGATAGGGAACGATATCTTTCATGCTGGTATATGTAAAGAGCCACTGGTGATTGATAATACCACTGATGATAATTATGCCATTGAAGCTTGTAGAGAGAAGCCTATTTTATTTCCCCTCAGTGCAATTACTAGAGTTATGTCAAAGATACAACAACCATCCTTGTCTCCTGTTGAGTTAGTGGATGACAATGATTTGGGCTTGAATATGTTGTTTAGTGATGCTCTGCACCCAGGGTCATTAACACCAACTCCCCCGGTCATCAACCTAGTCAGGACACTACTGACATTAAATTTCTAATTCATGATGATTTAATCAAGGATCAGTTTGTTGATCAGTCACTGGAAAGACTGAGAGATATAGCAGTTACTGATAGTGAAGCAAAGGATCTCGATAATTGTTACTATTATAGTAACGGTGTATTGATGGAGAAAAATACATGTAAGTTGTCAGCTGATAGTGTTTCCACCACAGTCAAGCATCTCATAGTGTTACCAGTTACATTTCGTGAACAAGCCATTGATTTTGCTCACAATAGTCCCATAGGAGGACATTTAGGTGTCAAGAAGACACTCGGTAAACTGGCAAAACATTTTACTTGGCCAAAGATGAAGGAAACAGTAGCTGATCATGTGCGACGTTGCCACGTGTGTCAAGTGACAGGCAAGCCAGCACACACACCTCCACCTACACCTCTCACTGTGTTCACTAGTAGCAAAGTTCAATTCATCTGGACTAGAGATTGTTCAGACTCGTTCAAAAGATTGAAACGTTTGCTCTCCTCTGCTCCTGTGTTGAAAAGTCCTAATTTCAATCTTCCCTTCTTTTTACATATAGATGAGAGTGGTTATGCAGTGGGTGTTGTGCTGCTCCAACAGTCAACATCCACTGACATTCTCCATCCTATATGTTACTATTCATCTAAGCTCTAAACGACACCAGAAAAATTATGCCACTATTGAGAAAGAGGCTCTAGGTCTTGTGGTGTCCTTGGAACATTTTGACGTGTATTTGGGCACTTCCCCATTTTAAAATTAACGTAATTTTATGCCCAAATACCTTTTGTTACTTGCTATGTCAAATTCAGTAAAGTAACGTAATCTCTCCAGCCCATGTTAATTATATATACTCATGTCTAATTATTATATTTATATATTTACAGTAGTGGTGATATATGTGGGAGGAGACAGAAGCTGAGTGATGAGTTTGTAGTGTTGTGTGGGCGATGTTACTGTGTGGCAGAAACAGTCCTGCCGCAGACCCCCCCCCCCTTCACTACACACTTAAGCTGTTTCATACTCAGATGTCCATACTGCATAGCATTCCACTACCACTACTTAAGAGTGGAATGCTGTCTCCTGTCTATCGCACAAGACTATTTTTCATATGCAGTCTCCACTACTATGATTGAGCCTCAACGTGTCATGCTTGTCTATGCTATCCTGTCTCTACACTGATGTACATAACCACGAGTATGCAGAGATACGATACTATGTACTGCCCTAGTACTAGGGGCATAACTTAGTGATATAGACACTGTGAAATTATAGAAATGCTTGGCACAAGAGTGACTCTAGATTTCAATATTAAAGTATTAAAGTGACATGAGTACTAAGTAATAATGTGAAAGACATTAATGCAACTCCTAGTGCGACCGTTTGTCGTGTTGGGGGAGTGTTGCAACCCCTGAATGGGTTACAATGTATATGTATATATTATATTACCTTTTCATATAATTTTATATTGCTTATATTTGCGATAATAGCTAAATCGTAAATATATTGCTTTATATTATTATTTGACATAGTTATGTTGTTAGGTAGGATGTAACATTATGTGCTCATAGTTTGTCTTGATTGTCTAACTACCGTAATTATCGCTCATGGCTCGTTACTCTGCCGGCTTCTCGTTGTTGCTGGGCATTCACTGTCCACGGAGCTATCACCTGATGGGGGGGGTGTTCTCACCTCCCCTGAAGTATTCAGTCTGGTCTAGACTCGCTTGGTGGTTGGAAGTATTCCTGACAAGTGTCTAAATCTCCCTTATTGGCCCTTGTTGGAAGATCGTCTCTTGTCTTATTATTGTTGTTGGTTCTGGAGACTGTTCACAGATCATTGTATAGACTTAGTGATTTTCGACGTTGTACTGAGGTTGTGTGTCACTTAGACACTCTGAGCAACTCAGGTCCTGAGCTATAGCTTCTTACCTAATTTGTACTGGTTTCTGTGTACTGTCACAGTCGGGGATTTTCTTATGCGAACTTAGATTCAGTAGTATGGGAGTTTTGTGACTTTTGTGGAGGATCTGCTGATGGTCCCTACTTAGTGTCGTTATATTATCTCCTTGATCCTACTCACTGCACCATCGGTCAAGAACTTAGTTTATGTGAGGACTTTGTCAGTCACTTGTTTAAGTCTAGTCGAGTCGTGAGACATAGCGAACTACTTAGAGGACTTACACACATACACACAAACTTATTTGTATATTGTATTATTAAATGTTAATGTACCAGATGGTACTTAAGACATAAATATGTGATATGTGCTTTCAGCACACTAATACTGTACACGAGAGAAGTGATTATTCTTATTTTGTTGATATTGATTTAGTTTAATTTGATATACACCTAGACAACTTAACTATTAATAAATTTATTAAATTTTAATTTCTCTAGTTAGTAGCCTACCAGTTGTTAATCCTGAAGCACTATTAATTCTTATTGAATTCTATTGGATAATTGGACAAGGATACTGACTAATTGTTAGGAAACCCAGTAACAGGCTGGATGCTAGAAGGGCAGTCCTTTCTAGTATTCACTGGAGATCTCTAAGCTTTTAGAATCCCGTTTTTTGTAACACTTGCCAGGTGGGGGGTTCGCTGGTGCTGCTACCCAGTAGGGGCCCTAAACAAAATCAGTGTACAGTGTTTTAAACGATTCCTTATTAAGGTATTGGAAGCTTTCTCAGTTTCCAGGCCCCCCCGTAGTCAGCGTTTTTTGGGTTGTGGTGCCTCCGGTGATGTGCTCGGTGTTAGGGTCCCCCCAAAGTTTTTCCCCTGAGGAGGTCTGTATTTTTGCCCCCTGCCTTACTCTGTCGGGGTTTTCTTGCCCCTCCCAATTTTCATGACTTTGCATTTGGCGGGTGAATCGAAAACCGTTTCGAACCACGCACCCATGTCCAGGCTTTTGCAGTTGCCATCCCCCAATTTTAATTTTCCTCAGCTTAAATCATCGCGAATGGGGGCCCTTTCAGAGTCTATTTCCCATCATTTAGTTTGCATATAAAAAAAATAGCACTGGCCTAAAACTGACCCCTGTGGCCCCCACTCGTACAGGCGCCCCTGTGATCCCTCTCAGACCCATGACGTTGCCCCCCTGTCGGGGTTTCCCTGATCCATTGCAGGGCCCCCCCTGTTACATCACCTGATCCCCCTCTGCACAAAATTCTTGGAGGAACTTTGTCAAGGCCTTCCTGCAGCCGGGAAAATGAAAATAAACCCCACCCCTCTCTTCATGCTTACTTCTGTTACCTTTTCAAAAAATCAAAGGTTTGTGACACGGTTTTTGCCTTCCCATGAACCAGGGGTTTTTCATTTATAAATCTTTTTTCTTCCAGGTTTTCCCCATCCCTCCGATAATTTTCTCCTTCTTTGCTACATACAGTCAAGAGAAGGTCGTAATTTAGTCCCCTCGTTTCTTTTCCTTTCTTAAATTGGGGCCCAAATTTGCTGTTTCATTTTCGGGTAGTTCCCCATTTTAAAAGGGATCTTTAAAGTTTGGGGTTAGGGGCCACCAATCTCCAGGGGAGATTCCCGGCCCCCCGCCTTTAAATCAGGTCCCTTAGCAGTTCTGACCCCCCCTCGGTTTTTTAGTCACCCACCTTGTTGGTATTTCCCTTTTGATGCCCCCTTCTGTACGTTTCCCCAACCTTTCCCGTTCACAAAAAATTCCTTAAATCCTTTTAGCCCCTCCTCCCCCTTTTTCATTTCTTGGGGTTCCCCACCTTGTCCTCGTTTGATCACCGGTTTTGTTGTTTTTCCCTGAGGGTTTAAAAACGTTTGGGTCACCCTTGACTTTTCGATGCTTTTTATTTTTTTACTGTCGTGGGCCCCCCCCTTCGTGCAACTCGTTCCGGGCCTTGCGAAAATCCCCATTTTCTTGTGCCCTTTTCCTTTGTACCTTTTCCATTCTCTTTTTGCACTTCGTTTTTCCCTCCTTAAAACCGCGGGCAAACCGGGGCTTGTTCGGGTTTTCCCCATTGTTTTGTGCAATTGGGAATAAACCTTTTCACTGTTCCCTTTGTTTTTGTTTTTACATTTTCCCACCCTTTCATATACTTTTTTTCCTGCCAGTTCTCTTCCCACGGCCCTTGCAGGAAGTTCTCAACCTGTGTGTCCCTCTTTAGAGTCTGGTTTTCCCATTAAACTCCTGTTACTCTCTCCATTTTGCAACTCTACTTGTTTTCAAACAAGAACAACAGGTCACTAGCTCTAGGGGACTATCAATGTGATATCCTCAATGTCTGAATGCCAGGGTGAAGACAAGGCCCAAAATCTTGCGGGTTCATCCCCCCCTTCACCTGGTTGTCTTAACATGTTGGTGCATGAGTTTTCCAGCCCCAATTAAACATCTTGGTCTCCTTTTTTCGGGCCCCCACGTGGCTCCGGGTTTTCCCCCAGTCAATCCCCTTTTGGTTGAAACACCCAAACCCAGCAACTTTGCTTGCTGGAGTGAGCTGCTCTTGCCATCAAAAAGTTTCCACCATTGAAATTTGTCTCTTCGCAATGCCATTTTGTGCCCCCCAACTGTGTGGTGTGTGTTTTGTATGTTTTTGCTCGTGTGTACTCCCCAAATTGTGGTTGCGGGGGTCGGACTCGCTCCGGCCCGCCTTTTCATGTCGCCCCGGGCCCTCTCTTGTTTCCCGAGCTGTACATACCCCTTTTAAAAAAATTGCGTGCGTGCCCCCTCGTGTGTATCGTAGTTCTCACCTATTTGGGGGTTTGCGGGGGTCGAGTCTAGTAGGGGCCCCCCCTCTTCACGGCGTATAGGTCCCCCCTTCCTGAATCGTAGTTTATTTCCCTCTGTTTTAAAGTATGTATGGCCCGTCTCCTTACACGTTTCTCCAAACTTTTCCCATTCCCTGACTCTGTGATAAAAGAAATATTTCCCAAAATCCCTTGATTCTCTGTGTCTTCAATTTAAAACTGTGCCCCCTTGTTGCTGTGCCCTCTCTGGAAAAATTCGTCTTTGCCCCCCCTGTCAATTCCTCTCAGAATTTTTTATGTCGTTTCATGTCCCCCTATTTAAAAGTCCCCCCGTGTCGTCAATTTTGATTTCCCCTTCCCTTTTCCCCTGTAGGGCACCCCCCTTAGCCTGGGACTATTTTTTTTGAAAACCCTTTTGGCCTTTTCTTAGTTTCTTTCGTGTTCTAGGGGGGGTTTCCCAACTGGTGTCGCATATCCAATATGGGCCTAACGTACGGGTGTACAAGGCCTGAACAATCCATTTAAATTTTGGAATGCTGTTTGAGGTTTGCTAGGCGCCCATATCGCAGCTTATTTGGTTGATTGCGCTTCAGGGATTGCTGGAGTTAACTCCCCCCAAGATCTTTTTTTTTGATGAGGTTTTATTCTGCCCCCAGACTGTACTCCGTCTGCGGTCTTTTTTGGGCCCTTCCCCCAATCTTCATTACTTGCACTTGGGGGGTTGAATCCAGGGCCAATTGTGGACCAGGCTGCACTTGTCCAGCCCCCTTGTATTCTGCCTGGTTTTCAATCGAATGAATTTTCTCGTCAACTTCACTTCATCTCAAAAGGGACATTCGGACTCTGTTCCTTTCCCCGTCATGTTCACAAATACCAGAAACAGCACGGCCCGGGGGAGCCCCCTGGGGGACCCCGCGGTACAGGTGCCCACCGAACAACCAGCCATGACTTGCTGCTGTTTCCCTAAAAGTACTCCTGATCCATTGTGTGCTTCTTGTTCCCCCGCTTGTTCTTCCGTTTTTGCACTATCTTTGTGGAAGTGTAAAAAACGCCTTCTTGCAGCCCAAAAAAATGCAATCCACCCACCCCTCTCTTCTTGTCTTACTGCTGTCCCCTGCGAACCCAATGGGTTTGTGAACAGGATTTCCCGCCCCCGAAACCATTTTGGCTGTTTGTTGAGAGATCTTTTCCTTCTGGGTTTTCCCCCACTCTTCTCCTGAAAATCTTCTCCATGACTTTTGCATTATAAGCAGTGCATGGTTGTGTTTAGTGCTTCATGCTGCCCTTTTTTAAAGTTGTGATACATTTGCGTCTTCCAGCCCAGGCTTTCCCCCTGTTTCGAAATGTATGAATATTGTTTTTAGGGGTACAAAAGCACCTCTTCTCCCTCCAGACCTGGAAGATGTTATCCACCCCCCATTGCCTTTGAGGTATCACCACAGAAGCCTTTACTTTATCCTCTTTTTGGGTGTTTGTGCCAGCACTTGGGTACCCCCCCTTTCCCATTTCTCTGGAGCCCTTCTGTTCCTCTTTTAACCTTCTTTGAATTCTTGTTGATTTTCTCAATACTTACATTTTTTCTTGTTGTCTCCCCCTTCCTCCTTAGCCTTTTCCCGGGTCCTTGACTGTTTTCCTTCTGATAGGGCTTAAAAGGGCTTCGGGAAAATTTTGGCTTTCACTGCTATGTCGTTTTTATTTGTCGTTGGGGCTCCCTTCTTATTTTTGCATATTCTTTTCGGCTCCATGCTCCCCTTATTCTCCTGGGCCCTTTCCCTTTTATTTTTCCCATTCCCTGCACACTTGGTTTTTGCCCCCCTGCCCCTTTTGGGGGTAAACCCTGGGTACCCGGCTTTTTCTTATTCCTTTTCCCCTTGGGGACAAACCCTCCTCACCCTCCTTGAATTGTCGTTACATACCCAAAATCTATAATGGTTCCCCTGCATTTTCCTCCCCCACTAAACCCCCATTAGGAAGTTCCTCATTCCCGGTACCCCCTTTTCTTGTAGTTGGGTTTTATTTCCCCTGGCCTTCCGTTTTTCCCCTCCACTTGTACTTATGTGTTTTTGAAGCTTAAAACCCAATATTGGGGCCCCCAAGGGGTCTTTCCTAGTGATTTTCTCAATATCTGCACTACTAAGGGTAAATTTTAGGCCCAGTCTTGGGTTCTCTCTCCCCCTTTTCTCTTGTAGGCCCTTACGTTTGGTGCATGAATTTTCCCCAGTACCCCCTCCATCAATATCTTAGCCCTCCATGTATTTTGGCCTTTTGGGGCTCCAGTTCTCCCAACGATTTCCTTGGGTTAAAGTCCCCAAATGCATGCCTGAGTGAGCTCTTTGGATATGAGCCGTGTGTCAACCATCGCACTATTGCTCTCATCATACTCTTGTTTTGGGCCTCTTTGCTGTCGTGATGGGTTATACACCCACTGAAATTCCCCTTTTTGGGACCTCGAGGGAAAGCTTCCACTTGTAATCGTTGTTTCTCCGCGTCTCCTTCTCCAGCTCATAAAAATTCCAGGGTTTTGATCAGCAGTCCCACTCCCCCCCCCTGTTATCATACCTGTAAGCTTTTTTTCTGTAAAGGCTTGTGTTCGGTGGTGCTGGAAGGCTTACTCGTCGTAAAAACTTCAGACGTATTTCCCAAAGCTGGCTCCTCCTAAAAATTAAGAATAAAAAAACGAAATAAATTAAAAAATAACATTTTTATTATTATTAAAGAAAACATAAAACTAAAAAATGACAGGTAATCCTTTTGAAAGAAAAAAAAAATGAAATGAATAAAAAAACATTTAACTCAACGCTAAATTTTAATTGGGGTGTTGGTGTTGGCGACACTTCTGTTGCTGAATTTTTGCCTTTGTGATGGGGGGGGGGGGGGGGGCGAGGTGTTGGTCCACCACGGTATTTCTTCACGGTATCGCCTGAGTATTCTACCCCGATGACGGGAAAGCAGGTTCTTTCCCGCTGCAATGTGTGGGGTTAGTCCGAAAATTTCAAAAGGGCAAAGGTAAAAACCCAAAGGGGAAAGTCCTAGACGTTAGCCCTTCTCTAAGTTCTGCCGTTGTTGGCAGGTGCCCCTCTCTGTATCCAACGGAAAGAAAACGGGTTACCCACTTTTAAAGAAACACTCCTATGATAGCCTATCTAAAGATGTGGTGTTTTACAACAGTCAACCTAGAGCAAGACTAAAAGGACAAATTTATTATTGATCAAAAGTGAAGTTTAACAATAAACCCCATAAAAAAAGCAGGCATGTATTAAGTAGTGCTGGGAGCTGTGGTCTAGTGATACGTTTGGATGGACCCCCCACCCCCTTTTTCGGGGGGGGAAGAAGGGGGGAAGGGATAGCGGAGCAGACTGCCCCTACCTTAACAGACCCGGGCAGTCAAACTACACTTTGGGGGGGGGGGGAAAAAAAAGGGCGGGAATGCGGGAGGACTTCCCCACTTAACAAGTAGCGGGCAATGAAACTGTTGTTACTTTTTAACTCCCTCGCTCTCCTATCTTTGAACTTTTCTCCAAAACCCTCTTTGACTCTTTCTTGCCCCCCCCCATTTTTTGTTATTCCATCGCATTTGTGTATCATCCCTTCATTTTCCTCCCCAAACATGGTTTGGGGGGCCGTGGGGGTGAGGACCTGGTAGCAATATACTGGGTTTTGGGGTGGAAGCTGTGAGTAGTTGGGGGGGTTCTAGGAGGGTTTGGGGTTTGCTTCCCTTTTGTGCTTGCCTGCTCTATTGCCCTCTGCTGGTTCCGTCCTTGTCTCCTTTCCAGTCCTTTACTTTTTTGTCCCTCCCTCACGCTCTCGTTTGTTTGTGTTCTGTCTTGTCTGGGAAACACCCCCCTTGTACTTTTCCCATACTTAAAACATGATTTCTCTTGGAGGCCCTTTTCCCACACTGTTCTGTCCGAGAACAGTTTGATCGGCTTTTTCTTCCTTTCGGGTCCCCCCCTATTCTCTAAAAAATTTACAATCTCCCATGTCTTTTTTTCACCTATTTTGTGTGATGTTCTAAATCCCCTTTCTTTCGCCTCCCGTCTTTCAGTGGTGCCCTTTCCCCTTTCCCCTAAAGCCAAGATAAAAAATTTTTTTGACCTTCCCTCCTCCATTGTCTCCACTGTGACGGGTTTCCCTGTCTGTATGTGGTCTTTTTTCTCCTTTTTTTTTTTCCAGTAGTCTTGGTAGCGGGTTGTGCCTCCGCATTTGACCTATCCCCCCTCTCCTCTGCACCCATGCCCCCCCCCCCCCTTTACTTTGGCCCTTCTTGGCAGGCTGATTACCTTAGCATAATTCATATCCCCTTCCCTTTTGTTCGGCCCCCCACTTATGCTCGTTTTTTTCGGTCAATCCCCCCTTAACTAGTTCAGCCTTTTCCCTATTCTAGGCCCCTTCCGGCTACTGCATTTTCGATTTTTTCCTCCCAATTTTTTTCTCCAATTCTTTTCCTTTTTCCCCAAGAAACCCTTGTCTCCTTTTTTTTCAGAAAGTTCCCAATTTTTCCTTTTCCCACTCTTGTTCCACCTTTTTCCACTGTCCCCCATCCACTCCCCCCTGCCAAAACCATTTCATCTGATCCCTGGTTCCTTTGAGTCCCCCCCCATTTTTTTCTTTTTTTTTTTTCATTTTCCTTCCCTTTTTTTTTTTTTTTTTTTTTTTTTGAAAAAGGGTGAGAGAAGAGAAAGAGAGGGAAAGGGAAAAGGGAGAAGGAGAAGGAGAGGGGGAGAGTAAAAATTAAAAGGGGGGGGAGAGAGAGAGGAGGGGAAGGGGAGAGAGGGGGCAAAAAAGAGGGAGGGAGAAGGGGAAGTGGAAAAGGGGGGAAGGGGAGAATGTTTAAGGAGAGAGATGGTAGAGGAATAGGTAGAGAGAGAAAAAAGGTAGAGGATAGGGTTGGAAAGATAGGTAGGAGATAGGGAGGAGAGAGATAGGAGAGGGAGATAGGTGGAGAGAGAGGAGGGGGGAAATGGGAAAATGGGGTTTAGAGGGAGGAGGCTATCAGGCGTTTTCAGGGAAGGTGTAAATCCTGGGTATTGTGTGCGTGTGTACTACAGCTTTTACAGTGCCCAGCCTTTTTTGTGTAAATCGCCTTCCCTATTTGTGGTTGGGGGCGATTATGTCCTGGCCCCGCTCTTTATGATTGTACTGGGTCCCCTCCTCCTGTCCATGAGATTTTTTCAAACCCCCGTCTTAAAATAAGTAATTTTTCCCGCCCCCTATACTCACTTTTAGGGCTATTCCACTGCGACTCATGACGGGGAAAAAAACTTCCTAAAATCCTTTTGACTCATCCCTCTTCAACTTTTTGTGTTTGTCCCCTTGTCTTTCTCGCAATTTTATAATTGGTTATCATGTCTCCCCGACCTCTGTCCTCCAGTGTTTCAGGCCAATTTCCCTTAACCCTTTTTTGGGGACAGTCCCTTAAATTGGGGTAGTCTTGTTTTTAAAAACCTTTGAGCTTCCTCTAATTTTTGACATGTTTACCTGGGGTGGATTTCCCAAAATGGGGGCGCATCTCCTATGGCCCGACGTAAATGGTGACAGAGTCTTGAACAAATCCTTAGGGTTTTAAAATGCTATCTAGGGTTTGCCGACACCATTTGCTGCCATTATCTGATTGAGTGCGCCTCAGAAGTGTGTCGGGTATTATACCACACAAGGTCTTTTTCCTTGAGGTAGGTTTGCAGTCTTTTCCCCCCTAGGGTAACTGGTCTGCGGTCTCTTGCCCCCTTTCCCCCATTTTTTATTTGGTTTCATTTGGGGGGTTAAATTTAAGGAGCAGTTGCTGGGGCCAGGCTTTTAGCCTGCCAGGTCGCTTTGTAGTCCTGCCTGTTCTCGACCCATTTAATTCTCCTCTTTTAATTTACACATTTCAAACAAGAACATTTTAATCTACCCTTGTTAGTCATTTCCCTATGCAAAAAAAGAAGGGGCCTAGGACTGACCCCTTGGAACCCCCCCTTGTACAGGCACCCCTCTAACCCTCGTTACGTACCAGACTCGTTGTTGTTCCCTGTCAGGATTCTCTGGTCCATTGTAGTGCCTTTCTGTTTTGTGCCTGTCCTCTACTTTTGTAGTAAAATCTTGTGAAAACGTTCGAAGACTTCTTGCGTCCCAAAAAAATGCAGTCTATCCAACCCCCCTCTCTCTTTTATTTTTTTCACTTGCATTAAATCCAATAGGTTTGTGCACAGGATTTTCCTTCCCGAAAAAGTGTTGGTTGTCGTTTTACCTTGTTTCTTTCAGGTGCTCCACCACTCTCCTCCTGGTTTTTCTCCAGATTTCTCGAAAATTAGTGACACGGGCTTAGTTTGGGTTCGTGTCTGTCTCCTTTTTTAAAAAATTTGGGCTACATTTGCCCTCTTCCTCCTCGGGAGTTTCCCGTGTCAATGGATGTGTTGAAGTCTTTGTTAGTGGGACACACAGATCTCTGTCCCCCTCTAAGGACCCACGGAGAGATGTTTCCCGGGCCCCCCGGCCTTTTTAGGTTCAAGTTACATACAGCTTCTTTACCCCTCCCGGTTATGTGTCCCCGTCCAGCCTTTTTTTGTACCTCCCGCTCGATTTCCTGGGTTCCAGCTTCCACTGCAAAAACTTCTTTAAAAACGCTGTTGAGCTCCTCAAAAACCCTTAGTCATTTCTTGGTGTGTGTGTGTATGTATGTGTGTGTATTTTTGAGTAAACAAGTCCTTATTACCATGTTGTATACATTGACCCGATCACTGGTTCCCACTGTGCACTGTTTTGTGTGCTTAAAATTACGTTCAATTCTTTAAACGGCCCCACTATGTTTATTTATTTATTTTGAACTGATCAAAAAAAGTAAAAGAAATACAGTGGTAAGTGTAACATGCCCAAACCCCTTTTTATGAAGAGCATTTTGGGAGGGTTAAAATTTAAATTAAAATTAACTAAGCAAGATATATTCAGTGGGAAAGCATTTTTTGTAAACAGATGTGTTTTGGGTGTGGTGCCTATGTGGGGACCCCCTGTCCACACTACTTCTTAACTGCTTTTCTCTCCTACACCTCGAAATTTCCCAAACCCACATTTTACGAGACCCATATAGCTCTCTCACCCCAGCCCCGTCATGCAGCCAATACTGTAAAACCCAATACAGAAAAAATTTCCCGGGGAGGAAAAAAAGTTTCTTAAACATTGACAAAACCTATTTCATTGTTTGGTAACAGGTACAAGGGCCCTTTAACATAAAATAAAGGGTCACCTATCCCAAAAACCCAAGGGAAAAACTTAGGAAACCACCTTTATAATAGACTCAAATTTCAAACAAACACATATACAACAAATTTCAAGAAAATTTCCCAAAACGTAGGCATACTACGAAAATACGGGTTCTATTCCCCATCAGCCCCCCTGGCCCCATATCACTCCTTTTTTACCTCTATTACCTGGGGAAATTTTTGCATGGGGCTCAAAAAAAAATAAACCTCTCAGCCACAATTACCCAAAAAAAAAGGTGCAGTCAGAAAACTATTCCCAGCAGGCAGCACACCCAAAATTCAAAAATTTAAACCAATCCCAAAAAAAAACCCTACTTATTACTGCACCTAAACATTATAGAACTCTTAACTCGATATAAACCCCCCTTCAAATTTTCCCCTTTCCAACCTAACAGAACACAGACCAAAAAAGGCACAGATCACATTTATTTCCCGTGTCCATCTCACGCTATGCAAAAACTCAAGCACTAAAAGGCCCCAAAATCTGGGGAATTCATTTCACTTCTGTTTAAAAATTCAAGTCTTTTCTCAAAAATCACTTTTCACCCACAACCAAAAAAATACGAATAATTTTATCCTATAATCGTAATTAAATGCTTCCATAATGGTATCACATAAATGTTTAATGGCCCAATAAACTTTGTTTTTTTTTAAAATTTAAATTACATAAAAGAATACTCCATTTTAAGAAAGCTCAGCAACACAAAAAGCCTTGACCTTTTTTATAATATCATTTTTGTTAATTGTTATTTTTTACAATAATGTTTTTTCCCAAAACTTCATTTCTTAGTAATTTAGTTAATTTTAAGCCTGCCCTAATGCAATGCATACAAGGGGCTTTGGGTGCGCACTTAAAATTTTTCCTTTTTACTTCCTGTATCATGTTCAAATAAATAAATAAAAAAAAATAAATTCAATTTAAAGTTTTTTCCTTTTTGGATTTCTGCGGTTTTTCAGAATTTGGTTTTTGTTTGGTTTTCAGCAGTAAAAATAATAATTACCGAGGGTACCAAGAAACACCCCAGATGGCAAGGGATTTCGGGGAGACTTAGATTAATTCTTAAATTTTAAAAAATTACAAATTTGAGGAAGTTGGATTATGGTAAAATGACTAAAAAATGTATAGTTT
The DNA here is from genome assembly GCF_026875155.1 of Cherax quadricarinatus. Lineage (NCBI taxonomy): Eukaryota > Metazoa > Arthropoda > Malacostraca > Decapoda > Parastacidae > Cherax > Cherax quadricarinatus. Next base: position 32,130,416 of record NC_069463.1, read on the forward strand.
TTGAGTTTAGCAATGTGAATGTTGTGTTTTGGGAAATAATAGTTTCAGTATTGGAGAAACACAGGCCAAAATTTAAAAATGTTAGGATTCATTATTTTGTTCGGTTTTTAACCCCCGGGGGGGAGCCACCCGATAACCCCCAAAAAAACAGTGCCATCGGGACTGTCTAACTTATTTCCCTTGGGGGCCTTTTCTTCTCCCCAGGATGCGACCCCACCAGTCAACAACACCCCGGACCTAATTTTTTGCTGGGGGGGAAAAGGACAACAGGGTAAGGAAACTGTGAAATGTTTCTACCCCCGGGAATCGAACCCGGGTCCTCCCTGGTGAAGCGGGAGCTTTAGCCCCCGCCCCCGGCCCCATTTTTGTTTATGGGCAAATGGGTGATGGTGTAATTTTGAACCCCAGGGGGATTCGTGTAATTAGTTGAGGGGTGTCAGGGTCGATAAAATGTTTTTTAAAGGATTTTGAGGGATGAATTTTTCTGCATTTTTGAGTTTTCCCCGGAGGGTGTTCCAGTTTTAGGGCCTTTGACAACATTAATTTTTGTAAAGGTTTAGTCAGCATTGGGAAAGTCATAGAATGTTTGTTTTCCCGTGGTTTTGTCCAACTATCAAGAAAGGGTTTTTGGTCAAGGTTATATTGGAATTTAAGGCCTATGATGTAGATTTCACAGTAGAAGTGTGGTGTACTGAACAAGGAGTAAGTTTGTCTATAAAAAAGGGGGGGGGGGGTTGCCAGGGGGGGATTTTTGTGATTATTCTTACTTTTTGCTTTTTGTTTTGGGGGATTTTTGGTTTAGGGTGTTTCTGCAGTTGTCCCCCAAACACAAATTCATAGGTGGGTTGGAAAAAAAGCGGGGTGGTTTGTGGAGAAGGGATTTTGCGGCACTAGAAACCCCATTTGTAAAGCAATTAGATTTTTTTGATTGCTCATTAGTGTTTTTTTTTTTTCCGAATCCAAAATTGGGAGGGGTTGAGTATGTTTGTGCCCTTATAAATGAAAATGCTCCCGTGACAAATTTCTCAAAGTTTTGGGTAGCAATGGTAATTTTTTATTGAAACCCATAGTTGTTTAAATTGTAGGGGCACCACCTTTATGATTGGGGTAAATCTTCCCTTTGATAGTTTCGGGAAGGGGGCTAGTTTTAGTGACTTGTTAAAAAAATAAAGAATGCAGGAAAGGACATGGGGCCCCCGGGTTGTACAATAATGGGAGGAATGGGAAAAGATTCCCCCAGTATTTTTAAGTGCTTTATATCTCGGGATTCCCGGGCTCAGTTGGTGCAAGATGAAGGAATTGGGGAAAATTTCCCCTTAGGTAGTCCCCGGGATGGGTATTGGTATGTGGGGTTTTATTGGCAGATAGATTTTCGGTTTAGAAGTCCTTTATCTTTTTAGCTGTGTCGTGGGGTGCAGTGGTGTTTATTAGGTTTAGTTAGGACAATATTTTGTTTTTTTTTTTTCAGTTTGTGGGTCCCTGAACTGGTGTGTGTTTTACAGGTCTTTTTTATATCCTTTTTGTCGTGAATCTGCTGGAGTAGTAAGTTTTGGCTTTATTTTTTAGCCCCGCCTATTTGCTTTTAATTGGAGTTTCACAAGGATTTCAGAAAGGTGCGGGTTGCCATGGGGCAACCAAGCCGTTTTTTGTGACCGTTGTTTTTATAGGGCAATGTTTGTTTTTATAAAAAGAAAATTTTTTAAGAAAAAGTCTGTCCCCGCATCAAAACCCTTGGCCTTGGAGAATTTGTAGGCCCGTCAACGTTCAGATCAGCTGTGAACTTTCCCATTGGGGCCTCGTATGGGTCTAAAAGAAACTTTGTTGTATTCATGGTGGTTTTTCTAAAGTTTGCCAAGAGGGGGGGTGGGTAGTGGTCTGTAGTCATCTGTGATTACCTGATTTAAGGGGGGGGGGCTAGTTATTGGTCCATATGGGTCTATTAGGTTTTCACTTGTCTCATGAGCCCGGGTTTGGTTTAGTTATTAAATGCTAGTAAATTGCTTTTTGATAGCTCCAGGAAGTGACCCCCTTTCCCCTGTCTCAAGGGGTGTGGGTGACTACCAGTTGAGGTAGGTTGCGGGGGGTTTGAGTCGGCCCTGGCCCCGCCTATCGGCTCCTGGGCCCCCCCAGGGAGTGTGTGTGTGTTACACGGCCTCTTTTTTTGGGGGCACACCCCCGTAATTTTGTATTTTAACTATTTCAAATTTTGGGCCAGGGGTGGACGTGCAGTGGTCTTCTTTTTAATTTGTTTATGATTGTAACCAGTATAGGAATGAGGTGATTTATTACCTTTGAACTTGCCTGATTTGACCAGACTACCGGAGTTCATTACCCTTTTTGGGGAAAATTATTTATCAAGTAAATAAATTCATAACTAAATTAACAAAGATAATTAAATTTTTTATAATGTTAATAACAAATAGGATTTGGGACCCTAGGTCGAAAAAAAATCCCCCCCTTTGATACCTACCACTGTCATAACCCCAAATTGCTTGGATATTAATTAAATGAAATTTCATCAAAGGAAAAAGGAAATTAAAATTTGTGAACTGTAATTTAAAAAAAATTTATAAAATTTCACTATACTAACGAAGGAAAATATTTTTAAATCACTCACCAATTTGTGGATATTAATTGTATCATACTCAAAAAAAAATCATAAAAAAATTTTTTGGAAAAAATGGCCAGAAAATTTTCACAAATCTAGGGAGCTTATCTGAGGTTCCTGGAGCGCTTGTCCCTCGTTGATATTCCCAATTTATAGGAATGCAGCCAAAATTTTGCCTCCTTTTGAAGTTTGTCAATAAATTTTAGCCTTGAGCACGAAAAATTCTTCCCATTTTTACGTTGACCAATTAAAACAAGTTTGGCAACCTCGTAACCAGGCTTTTCCCTTTTCTAAACTAAATATTAAATACAATAAGGCCATCTTTTTTCCTATAAAATTTCTGATTTCGGAAAAAAATACGTATTTTCCACAAACCCTTTTTAACAAACCGCTATCTAACTTTTGGGGCCCTCCCGGACCTTTAAATTTTCCCTTTTGTAATCTTTTGACACCGCCCCAAAGGGGGGGTATGGGGTACATAAAAACATATTAAATAATTTTTTTTTATTCAAAAGCTAACATTGTTTAACTTCTTATTCAAATCAATAATATTTGCTTCATAGCTTTTATATAAAATATTTATTAAAACATATTATTTCTTAAAATTTTTTATAAAGTGTTGTAATTTACATAATTAGTTTCATTGTTATAACCCAACATAAAAATCATTTGCTTATTATAACTTCATATAATTCATAAACATTTGGCTAGGGGAGAACCGCTTCTCTATGTAACGGGCCCGTGGCCCGATGGCTAACCTTTTTGCTTCGCACGGGAGGGGTTTGCGTTCTTTTTCCCGCGAGGGGGAAAAACTGGGCATGTTTTTTACATCGGTTGCTATTTCACCCCTCATTTAAAATTTGGGTATCTGGGTGTTAGTCGATGGTGTGGTCGCCATTGGGACAAAATGACCCAAATTTTCCCAAAAGTTGCATAACAAGGGGGTTTTTCAATATAGTATGTCATTGGTGTCAGTACACTGTTCAGAGTAAATAAAAAAATTAAACTTAAATGCTTTTTGCTTTTGTATTTATCTTTTTTTTCATTCTTTTGGGTCCCCTGCCCTGGGGGAGAGAAATTGTGTAAAAAAATTAATCAATTTTGGCCCTAAAACCGAAAGGGTCATAAGGCTTGGGAGGGATGTTTTAAGTAATTTATTTAGGTTCCCAAAAACATTACCCGGACTTAGATAAAAGCAGCAAATGGTGGAGAACCCGGAAACCCCTAAAATCATAACTTATTCCTTGGGGTCCCTTTAATCCTTTTGAAAAAGATGGGGAGAGAGAGAAAGAGAGGGAAGAGAAAGGTAGAAGGAGAGAGAGAGGGGGAGAGTGAGAAGGTTAAAAGGGGGGGGAGAGAGAGAGAGAGGGGAAGGGAGAGAGAGGGGGCAAAGAGAGGGAGGGAGAAGGGAGAGATGGGAAATGGGAGAGGGGAGAGATGTTTAAGGAGAGAGATAGGTAGAGAGAGATAGGTAGAGAGAGAAATAGGTAGAGAGATAGGTAGTGAGAAAGATAGGTAGAGAGATAGGTAGAGAGAGAGATAGGTAGAGAGAGAGTATAGGTGGAGAGAGAGAGAGGGGTAGAGTGGATAGTGGGATGTTAGAGGGAGGAGGCTATCAGGTCAGTTTTCAGGAAGGTGTGAAATCCTGTGTATGTGTGTGCGTGTGTACTACAAGCTTTTACAAGTGCCTGAGCACTTGTTCCTGTGTACTCGCTACTCACCTATTTGTGGTTGCAGAGGTCGATTCATAGTCCTGGCCCTGCCTCTTCACTGATTGCTACTGGGTCCTCTCTCTCCCTGCTCCATGAGATTTATCAAACCTCGTCTTAAAACTATGTATTGTTCCGCCTCTACTACATCACTTTCTAGGCTATTCCACTGCCTGACAACTCTATGACGGAAGAAATACTTCCTAACATCCTTTTGACTCATCCGAGTCTTCAACTTCTTGTGTTTGTCCACCTTGTCTATTCTGCGCAGTTTTTATATATGGTTATCATGTCTCCCCAGACCCTCCTGTCCTCCAGTGTTGTCAGGCCAATTTCCCTTAACCTTTCTTTGTGGACAGTCCCCTTAAATCTGGGACTAGTCTTGTTGCAAACCTTTGAGCTTCCTCTAATTTCTTGACATGCTTGACCTGGTGTGGATTCCAAACTGGTGCTGCATACTCCAGTATGGGCCTGACGTAAATGGTGTACAGAGTCTTGAACAATTCCTTACTGAGGTATCAGAATGCTATCCTTAGGTTTGCCAGACACCAGTATGCTGCAGCAGTTATCTGATTGATGTGCGCCTCAGAAGATGTGCTCGGTATTATACTCACACCAAGGTCTTTTTCCTTGAGGTAGGTTTGCAGTCTTTGGCCACCTAGACTATACTGTGTCTGCGGTCTTCTTTGCCCTTCCCGATCTTCATGGCTTTGCATTTGGCAGGGTTAAATTCAAGGAGCCAGTTGCTGGGCCAGGCTTGTAGCTGTCCAGGTCTCTTTGTAGTCCTGCCTGATCCTCGACCGATTTAATTCTCCTCATTAACTTCACATCATCTGCAAACAAGAACACTTCTGAATCTATCCCTTCCGTTATGTCATTCACTATGCCAAAAACAGCACAGGTCCTAGGACTGACCCCTGTGGAAACCCCGCTTGTCACAGGCACCCACTCTAACACCTCGTTACGTACCATGACTCGTTGTTGTCTCCCTGTCAGGTATTCTCTGGTCCATTGTAGTGCCTTTCCTGTTATGTGTACCTGATCCTCTAGCTTTTGTAGTAACCTCTTGTGAGAAACTGTGTCGAAGACCTTCTTGCAGTCCAAGAAAATGCAGTCTATCCAACCCTCTCTCTCTCTTGTCTTACTTTTGTCACCTTGTCATTAAACTCCAATAGGTTTGTGACACAGGATTTTCCTTCCCTGAAACAGTGTTGGTTGTCGATTATACACTTGTTTCTTTCCAGGTGCTCCACCACTCTCCTCCTGATGATCTTCTCCATGACTTTGCATACTATGCATGTAGTGACACAGGTCTGTAGTTTAATGCTTCGTGTCTGTCTCCTTTTTTAAAAATTGGGACTACATTTGCCATCTTCCATACTCAGGGAGTTGCCCAGTGTCAATGGATGTGTTGAAGATCTTTGTTAGTGGCACACACAGCATCTCTGCTCCCTCTCTAAGGACCACGGAGAGATGTTGCCTGGTCCCACGGCCTTTGAGGTATCAAGTTCACATAGCAGCTTCTTCACCTCCTCCTCGGTTATGTGTACCTCGTCCAGCACTTTTTGGTGTACCTCCCTGCTCTGATTTCCTGGAGTCCTACCAGCTTCCACTGCAAATACTTCTTTAAATCGCATGTTGAGCTCCTCACATACCTCTTAGTCATTTCTTGTGTGTGTGTGTGTATGTATGTGTGTGTATGTATGTATGTAAGCAAGTCCTTATTACCCATGTATGTACTACATATGTACCCGATCACTTGGTTCCCACTGTGCACTGTTTTGTGTGCTTAAAATTACGTTCAATTCTTTAACACTAGGCCTCACCTACTGTTTATTTATTTATTTGGAACATGATACAAAGAAGTATAAAGAAATACAGTAGGTAAGTGTAACATGCCAAAGCCCCTTGTATGAAGAGCATTATGGGCAGGCTTAAAATTAACTTAAGATTAACTAAGCAATGATATATTCAGTGGTAAAGCATTATTGTAAACAGATGTGTATGTGTGGTGTGTGCCTATGTGGGGACCCGCGTGTCCACACTAGCTACTTCATTAACTGCTTTACTCTCCTACACCTCAGTAAATTCTCAAACCCACACTATTTACAGATGACACTATATACGTCTTCTCTCACCCGAGCCCAGTCATGCTAGCCAATACTGTATATACCGAATTACAGAAAATATCTACCTGGATGAGGACTAACAAGCTTACTCTAAACATTGACAAAACCTATTTCATTCTGTTCGGTAACAGAGCTACAGATGTCCCTCTTAACATAATAATAAACGGATCACCTATCACAAAGCTCACAGAGGGAAAAATTCTTAGGAATCCACCTTGATAATAGACTCAAATTTCAAACAAACACATATACAACAAATTTCCAAGAAAATTTCCAAGACTGTAGGCATACTATCGAAGATACGGTACTATGTTCCACAGTCAGCCCTCCTGGCCCTATATCACTCACTTATTACCTCTATCTCACCTATGGAATTTGTGCATGGAGCTCAACAACAATAAACCATCTCAGACCACTAATTACCCAACAAAAGGCTGCAGTCAGAATAACTAATTCCCCCCCC
>NC_069463.1:32137824-32166633 GCF_026875155.1 Cherax quadricarinatus
CTCATTTATTTCTTGCCCAACCTTCAACCTCATTGCCTAATTATCATAATACATTGCCAAACATTCACAATAAAACACAGAAAGTAAACACTAGGTAACTCAGAGCTACATTCGAAATTTCTTTCCAGCTCCCCTGCGGTGGGCCGCGTGCCCAGAATGTCAGGATTCCTTTCTGGAATGCGCAATGAGTCTCTGAAAGAGGAAGCGGGTCGCCTGTGGTCCTTGGTTTATGAGAGCTTTCACCTACTCTTTAGGAACTTTAGAGCACACTGCCCCATGCTCAAAGGTCTCAGACCCTATGGAATAAGTTACAGCAGGGAAGTCTCATATTTCGGACTTCTGGATTCCCTGTGGCTGGCAGCTCACCCCCTTCCACTACAGAGTAGGGCAAGTAGGTGTCTGCCAATGTGGCGGCACAGGTGTAGCCCCAGGCAATCTGCTTTCCATCCTCCCAGAGTAGCTTAGTGGCTCCACCAGGACGCTTTTGACTTCCATCAGACCTCTGTACTTGGGGTTCCCATTGAGCTGGGCAACGGGCTGTGGCGAGGCTTCTCTTTATGATGTCACTGACCTCCTCATGTCTGGCATACTTCCCTTCTGCTGTGTGACACACGAGACCATGAAGTCCAAATTGATCAGCTGTCGCCCTGCCGCAAATTCACCTATGGTCGGTGAGGATGGGGGTGGCTAGGCGAAGAGCAACACCAATCCGAATGGCCTGTGGGTCGAGATAGGTGCCCAGGGAGGAATTGGGAACAGCTAACAGGAAATCTCCTGTGTGTGGTGCCTTCACTGCCAGGAGACGAGCTTTGTCCTTTCCTGAAGCATTGGAGAGCATTGTGTTGGCTATTTTTTCCATGATCGGTTTGTCCCAGTGTGGCTGTTTGTGCTCTATGGGAGGAGCTGGACTACTGGAGGAGTCTGTAAGGGTGTCCCACTGAATTGCTGCTTCAGTAAACCTGGGGTCTAGAGCTCCTACCACGTCTCTCAAGCGTTCAGGAACTATCTTCTTGACTAATGCACTGGAAGCCAAACACGAAGACAGAAAAGCAGGTAAAAGCAACATGCGTTGCTTTTCGTACCCCTATACCTCCCAGTCGCACTGGGAGGGTTGCCTGATCCCATTGCTCATCCTCTAGTGACAGGTTCAGTGCCTTCTTAAAAGTTGATCTCAGGTGTGCATCATATTCATCGAGTGTTGAGCTGTCAAAAGATGGTGCACATCTCAGGAAGTGAGTCTTGGCATAGTAAGACGCCTTGTGAGGAGATACAGAGCATCATGGGCATCAAGATCGCTTATTCTCTCCTCCATTCTCATCAGGTCATTCAATTTGTCCCTGAGGACAGTGTCGATGGCCTGGTGACCCAGCGGTGCTCCCAGGAGGATGCTATTGGACAGAGTGGTAGTAGAGACTTGCGGGAGGATTCTTTGCACAGCATTGATTATTTCCTGGTTCGCTGTGATGATTTCACACTTGGAGGGATTGAGGATTAGTCCCAAGTCTTCTCCCTGTGTTTTCACCAGTTGTAGGTCCCCCACCAGAGACTCTTCAGTACCTGCCAGAGTGCCATTATCCAGGTACCAGATATTGAGCTCACTGCATAGGCTGGAAGTTAGTTCTCTTACTGCCAAGCAGAAGAGAAGTGGAGTGAGTGGGTCAACCTGCTGAACACCCTCTGATGATTGAATTTCAGGTTCCCCAAAACAAAATAATTGAGGGTTTTGCGTACCCGGCTGAAATAAAGGGGAAAAAAGAGGGGAAACCCAATCCGAACAGCGGGCAAGACGAACTCTCTTCACCACATTAAAGGCTTTTCTAAAATAAGTTTGACTATGGCCTTGTTTCTGGGGGTCCCGATGTAGGCCCTTGCAGATGGCTTTTGGCTTCACTGCCTTGGAGCCCCAAACCCCTGGGGGTGGGGCGGGAAAAAAGTGGCAGCTTCTGGGGAAAATGTTTTTACGCTGCTTTTGGCAACGAGATGGCGAAGAGTGTTTCCCCCCGCAAGGGGTTTGTTACCCCATCCCTCTTCTTCAAAGAATATTGGGGCTCCAAAAAAGAAGGGTTTATTTCTTCGGGGATTCGCCAACCAGGCAATTGTTGCGAAATTTGTTAACTCGGTGAAGAATTGATGATTTTAAACCCTAGTATGGATTTACCATTCTTTGAGGTGCTGAGTCGAATTCCCATGAACCCCCGCAGACCCTGCTGGAAAGACACGATCACCTTTTCGACTTCCGTTCTGAAAAATTAAATTGTTCAGTGAGGGTTTTTCCCTCGGGGTTTTCGTTGTGGTAGGGTTGCCCCGGGTTTGGGATGTTGCCCTTTAGTGTTTGGGCCGCGGTTATCTTTGGGGGCTACAGTGTCGCAACTTGTTTATTTTTATTCCCCCCCACTGTGTTCCTTTCGATTTTTTTTGAAACCTGTGCGCAAATTTTTTGGGGTCTCCCTTTTTGTTCTGCGATGAGGGGGCAGAGGGACAAAATTTATCTGTTCTTGGGTATTGTGCACGCCTTGTAATGCTATTTTGCATTTGCCTCGTTTTCGGAGCTGCAAGACAGAAAATTCCCGAGCAAGGTAGGTTGCCCATGCTTGGGGGTGCCTCGGGTTTAAGTTGGGAAACCTCCTTCACCCGTTTAAGAAGGTTGTGAATTTCCCTGCGATTTGGGCAACCAGTTTAGGGATGTTGGTAGTGTATGCTAGCAGTAGATTTGAATGTCAAAGAATTTTATCGCAAGTGACGGGGTTCCTTTGGAATTGTCATCTGCCTATGGGGGCTGGGGGGCTCCCTTCTGCTGGGGGCTATGTGATTTCACTACCATTGTGTCACAATTGGCCATCCCTGTTGCGGGGCCAAAAACTCTCCAACACCTGACAGTGCCTCTTCTTTCATTTTTGGTTTCATTTTTTCCCCGGGCTTTGTGGCGGGTGGCTTCATTATCTGCCATACTTCAAGCTGTGTGGTAAGCCGGGGCTAAAGGGGAAAAATGGCGCATGGACTACCACATGTGGTTCATCGTGGTGGTGGGGGGGGAGGGGGGTCTCCCGTGCTTTTGGTGGGCGGTAAGAAAGGAGGAGGGGGAAAATGTGTGATGAGGCGGAGTGGGGACTCCTCCCCCCGGGAAAAGTTATTTAAACACCCAATGCTCTGTGCACATTTTTATTTTAACACCACTATGCTCTGTGCACCCCCCCCCACTAAAAACGCACACCGCTATCACTACCAGCTATGCGATCCCATGACTACTATATGACATGTAGATTATATACACTATCCAGGGTAAACAAACACTCCATTTTTTTGAAACCGAGCCACGGTGTTGGCGCCTGTTTGGGAAGGGGGGGACAGTTTTACCCTAACCCCCCCTCCTCCTCCCCCCCCAATGCCTCCCCTCACCGACCTCACCTCCCCATGGTGCCCGTTATTTTCCCCTCAATTCACATATAAATTTCCCATTCAATTCAAAGTTTATTTCTTATGGTTTTACAATGCTATTTTTACAAAAATTTTGGTTATTGTTGGTTTACATGTAGAAAAATTGTGATTACAAGTGTACCTGAACGCTTTAGCATTTGGCATTTCGGGCAATTAGTTTTTTTTTAATTGTAAAAATTACAAATTATGAGGAAATTTGGTCTAGGCTAAGTGACTAAATACTAGTTTGAGTTTAGCAATGTAATGCTTTTGTTTTGGCCAGTAAATAGTTTCATTTTGGAGTATCACGGATTCATTATTTTAAATGAGTTTAATATTTTGTTTTGGTCAAATGATGAGCGATGTATGTGTAAACCCACAGGGGGTATTCGTGTGTTAGTTGACGGGGTTATGTTTTCTAATGGTAGTTTTGAAGGTGATGAATGTGTCGCAGTTTAGAGTTCTCAGGTGGGTTTTTCCCAGTTTTTTTAGGGCCTTTAAAACATTGAATTTTTTAAAGGTTTAGTGGGGACACGGGGAATGTCGTAGGATTTTTGTGTTGGTGTTATCCCTGGGGGGTTTCTGTCACAATATAAAGAAAGTTTTTAGGTCAAGGTTGTATTGATTTTAAGGCCCTTAATAAACTGACTAGAAAATGTGGTTTTTACTAACTGGGAGTAATTTTAGATTTTTAAAGATGGGGGGGGTGCGCAGGGAGGGGGATTTATGATTATTCTTACGCGTTTTTTGTGGGTTTTTAGGGGGTTTAGGTTGTTGCTGCAGTTGCCCCCCAAACAAATGCATGGGGTGGGGTAGGGAAAATTAAGGAGTGGTATAGTGTGGAAGGGCATTTTTGCGGCACTTAGTATGGTTTGGAGGGATCCCAACCGTTTTGGATATTTTTTTGCTATTGCTGGATAGGGGGCTGAAATTCTGTTTTTGTCAAGGTAAACCTAGGAATTTTCCCCCTTTATTTCGGAAATTAGAGTGTTGTAAATTTAAATGTTAATTTGTGCATCCTTTGCTCTGCTACCAAACTAATATTGTAAGTTTTGTCGTGTTAAGCGTAAGTTTTTTGGGCTGTCACCCAGTCGATTTTTAATAAATCCTAATTCAAATGGTTTTGAGGGTGGCAAGATTAGGGTGAGAGATGAAAAAAGCGTGTCATCAGAAAAGGAATGGGGTTTCGGTTTTGGGGGGTACTTTTGGGAAGGGTCATTGGTAATGAGGAAAGAAGGGGCCAAAGGGACCTTCCCTGAAAATTCCATATCAAGGGCCGGTTTTCTGATGCTGGTCTTAAGGTGACTACTGATCCATTAGAAAATTAAAGTTTTTGAAATAAGCAAGGAGGCCTCTTATACCGTGTGGTCAAGTTTGTGGGTAGGATTTGGGTGGTTTCTGTTAAAAAAGCTTTTCTTAGGTCAAAAAAAATTCCCTAGTGGATATTCCTTTTTTTCCCAATCTGTGTAAAGAGATCTACATTTTAGATTGCATCTTTAGTGTTTTTATTTTTCCTAAATCCAAACTGGCGGGGGTTAGTATGTTTTGTCCCGTTAAAAATGAATACGGTCTCTTGTACACGGTTTTAAAATTTTTTGGATAGAAATGGTAAGTTAGATTTGGGTATAGTTTTTTAAAAGTCTGTAGGGCACCACCTTTATGTATTGTGTAAACCCTTGCCATCTGAAGTTTCGGGAAAGGTGCTAGTCTCTTTGACTTGTTAAAAAGTAATGAAATAGACGAAAGGACAGGGCCGCTCGTTTGTCAGTAAGGGGGCATGAGCGACCCCCGAGTTTTTTTTAAGTGATTTATGATCCCAATCTTCCGTGGGCTCATTTGGTGCAAGATAAAAGGGAAAATTGGGGAAAATTACCATTAGGTAGCCCCCGGTTTTGGGCGGGGTTTGGGGGTTTTTATGGCAAATTAGACCCTTTTTTGAAAGAAGTCGTTTTCTGTTAGCTGTGTCAGGGGGTGTAGGGGTTGTTTCTTAGGTTTGTTAGGCAATATTCTTGGTTTTTTCGTTGTGGGTCCCTAGAATCTAGAGAGGTTTTCGGGTCTTTTTTTACCCTCTAGGGTTGTGAATTACTGGAGTAGTATAGTTGTTTGGGCTTTTTTATTCTTTGGTGAAGGATGAATATGTTTAAGATTTTTTGTGATTAAGCCCGTCTATATTGTTTTCTTTGGGTTTTCTTGTTATGGTTTTTAGAATGGTGCTGGTTACCCGGGCAACCAACCCTTTTGTTTGGATCTGTTTTTTTTTTATGGAAAAAGTTGTTGTATAGTCTAAGTAATTTTTTAAGAAAATGTCTGCCGCATCATACTTTGGCCCTTGGAGAATTCGAGGCCAATCAACAGTCTCAGGTCAGCGTGAACCCCTTACTGAGGCCTCGTCATGGGTCTAAAGAGACTTTTTTGTATTAAGTGGTGGTTTACAAAAGTTGTCAGGAGGAAGGTAGGGTAGTGGTCTGTAGTGCATCTGTGATTATCCCTGTTTTAAAGGGGGGGCTTATATTGGTCCATAGTGGTCTTTATGGTTCCCTTTGTCTCAGTGAGCCGGTTGGTTTAGTTATTGTTGGTTGAGAAGTGTGTTTTTTCTTTGGATAAAAATCAGTTACAGGCTGTCATCTAGTAACCCCAAGTTGTTTTAAAAGTCTCCAGCTAAGAGAAGGTGGTGCTTGTTATTTGTCTGTTTTTATTAGTGTTTTTTTAATTCCCTGAAATTTGGATTTTGTGTGGGTTCCGGTAAAAGGGCCCCGATTGTTATAGGGGGTCTTAAAAGGTTTTTTACAGAAAAAATTAGAAAAAATGTACCCCCCATATTCCACAAAAAGCGTGGTGCTAAGACAAGAAAAATTGGGTTTAGATAAAAGATTGAATACCACCCCTGGTTTTGTTCGCTTTGTGAATTGTGTGTATCCTGGTAAGGAGATATCTATTTTTCCTGTTAAGCCGGTTCAGTAAGAATAATGCGGAAAAGGGGTTTTTCTTTAGTGTTTCAAGAGTGCTAGGAGGCACATAGTTTTTGCTTAAGGCCCTGATGTTTAGTTAAGTACTGTAGCTTTTAGCTGTTTAGGTGTGGTGCTTGTGATGCTGTGTAAAAAAGGGCAGTTACTTCCAAAGGGTTTTGTTGGGTTCAGATTATGGGGTTTAGTCGGGGGTAAACGTGATCAATCATCTTCTAGGTTTGATTATGGTTATTTTTTCCCTGATTTGTGGTTGAGTTCACTATGTTCTGTAGTGGTAGGAAGTTTGGAAAAGAAAAAGCTAGAGTATTTTTGGTATTTTAGGGTATAGTCACTCTACACATAATGAAGTTGATGTTTCTTGTGTTGTGCTGGATGAACTAAAGTACAAAAGTATATAGAAAATAAAAAAATAAAAATTTAAAAAATGAACAAGTTTCCCCTTTTAAATTGCATAAGGTCTAATATGATTTTTTGTGGAGTCTATGTTTTGAGCTAGAGTGAGCTAAAAGTACAATGGTTTAATTAAAAATAAAAAAGTACAAAATTAAAAATAGCACTAGTCCTCACTAGAAAAAGCCTAGGTTAATATAGTGAAATTGGTTTTGACTATGTCTTGAGTAGAAAGCTATGGTACAACTGATTTTTTTAATAATAAAAAAATACAAATTAAAAGTAGCACCGTCTTTACTAGTAATTGCACTATGGTCTAATTAGTGTTTTGGTTTGGACTATTTTGAGCTAGAAAGGTATGTACAACATTTTTGTCTAAAAATATAAAAATAAAAATTAAAAATAGCACGTCCTCACTAGTAATTGCACTATGGTCTAGTATAGTGAATTTGGTTTTGACTATGTATTGAGTAGAAAACTATAGTAAACTAGGTTTAGTCTAATAATTAAAAAAATAAAAATTTAAAAAAATAGCCCCAGTCTCTCATGTAATTGCCTATAGTCTATATGTGAATTTGGTATTGATTATGTATTGAGCAGAATGGCTAGATAAACGGGATTAATTAATAATATAATAAAGGAAACAAGATCTCAATGTAATTGCCAAGGTCTTTAAAATTTGTTTAAAAGATTAGATTTAAAAATTAGATTTAAATTAAAGGAAAAAAATAACAAATTAAAGTAGCAAGAAAATAATAAAAAAAAAATTTTATAAAAAAAAAAAATGGCAATGACGGGTTAAATATGCTAGTAAAGGGAGACAGGATGATTAAAAGTTTAGTTGAAAATATAGGTTAAAAAATATGGAAAAAAATGGTCAGTAAAAAAGTTTAAAAAGTTTGTCAATATATTTTAAAAGTAAAATTGGGAATAATAGGGATTTAGAAAAAAATTGGGCATTGAGTATTTTTTTAAAGTGGGGTGAATTATTGAAGAAAAGTTAGGTTAGTTTAAAAAAAAATAAGGGAAACAGTGATGTGGTAAGTTGAAAAAAAGGGTTTGATTCTGTAAAATTTTTAAAACAAAAAAGACTAGGGGTGAAGGTCTTTGGATACAAAATGAAAATTAAAAGAGTTGGATTTTTGAATTTTTGGGGGGGGGCACAAATTTAGGGACTATTAAACAAACGGTGGCTAGGGGTTATTATTGCACTTATCTGTTTTCTGTTAGCCCAGCCTCACTTTTGAATTTTTTAAAGGTCTGTTCTGTGAGAAAGTTCCTTCCCAGTGGGTTTTTCCAAACGCTTTTTTCCATCCCACAAGCACTGGTGGATTTTTGGGCATAGCGCATTTTTCTTAGCGATAAAGGTTTTTTTCGTTTGGTAAGGGCATTTTGAAGTAAAAAAGTTTTATAGAAATAGTGTTTTTAGTATTTTGTTTCTTTGTAGGCTATTTTGGGAAATTTTTAACAGAACTTTTTTTTTTTACCTGCGGGTGCCCATAGTTTGAAAATTCCTTTTATCCACTAGTATTTTAAAGGGCAAAAGGGGGTCCTTGAAGCTGCAGGGTGGTCTCCATGGGGTCTTTTGGGATTGGGGGTGGGAGTGTTTGCTGTTACTCAACAGCGTAGTAGCTTGTTGGTATTAGGTTTTGGGGAATTTGGGTTTAAACATTGCAAGTTGTTGGCCCCTTTGTCTTTCCTGTAAGTTGGTAAAATGGGGTGACTTGGTCTTTTAAAGTTTTTGTGGTGCTAGGGACGGGTGTGGGTGTTGCTTGTTGTTCTGGTGTTAGTTTATGTTCTAGAAGTGATTTGTTGAGGTAATCTGCATTGACCCTTTTTGTTCCCTGCATTTCCTAGTTATTTTGGTGATCGTTGGTTCTGAATCAAAAGGGTTTAGCTATTTTGGGTCGGTGATTTCTTGAATCAATCTGGGAAGGGTTATTTGGACTGTAGCGGGGGCCATGTTTGTTGTGTCTGTCGTGTGTTGTGGTGGTGTCGGGGGTGATGAGGGTTGTGCCCTGGCTGGCAGACACAATTTTTTTCCTGGTTTTACTCTCTCCCCTTTGATTTTGGAGTCCTTAGCTGGTTACGGGATCTTCTTTTTTGTTCGGCCCCTTGTCCATGGCTGGGCTTCGGGTGAATAGTAGGCGAGGGTGAGGTTGTGGGGGAGTATCACTTCAGTGGCGCGGGGGTAGGTTGTAGAACGAGTCTTTTATTTGGGTTTTTTTGTGAACTTTTGGGTGATTTTTTGCAGTGCTTTTAAATTTTATTTGGGGGATCCAACAAGTTGTGTTATGGGGTCTTGATTAGGTCACGCTGGGGGGCTGGAAAATCGGTAGAAGTAAAAATAGAGGAAAGGGTTTCCCGTTGCCGCTGCCGTGCCGCTGTTTACACACCACTTTCTTGATTTTGAAGGGAAAAGACGAAAGCAGTTTCTGGCCCTTTCCAAAACAAGCAGCGTTTCACTCCCGCCGTTGATGTAACCGGTAGGTGTTCTTATTGGGCGATATTGTGCCAAAAAACAGAGCGGATGCCCCCATCCTCTTCTGGCAGTTTTTGTAATAGTATATATTTATATAATTTTATTTTATAATATAATATATATAAATATAATATATATGCAATAAAATTTCCCGTAAACATATTTCAGAAATTTCAAAACAAACCCCTCGAAAGAATAGGAAATTCCAAGCGCTTTCGTGTACTACATTATAAGGAACTATGAAAATAAAGATCAAGGAAGGTATTAAGGGGTCTGGCCAATACCTACTATCAAACCACAACGGTTAAACACCTGACGTGCGCCGGCCCGACTGGAAGGGCCTTCGCAAACCCCAACAAAAATTCACCCAAGAAATTTTAAAAATTTTTATTTGTCCAGTGATTTGGGAAAATTTAATAAAACACTGGACAAAAAAATAATTTTTTAAATTTTTTGGGGTAGTTTGGGGTTTTTGGTGGGTTTTTGGAAGGGTTCCGTCGGGGCCCGGGGGGTCAGGGTTTAACCTTTTTGGGGTCTGATAGTGAGGGATTGGGCCCGACCCCTTTAACCTTCCTTGGATGCTTTTTTTTCATAGTTCCTTGATAATGTGGGTAGTCACGAAAGGCTTGGAAAAATTTTTCTATTCTTTCAGAGTGGTTTTTTGCTATATATATTTATATATATTTATTATAATATTTTTATATATATAATATATATATATATATATATATATTATTATATATATATATATAATATTAAATATATATATATATATTATAAAATATATTTTAAAATATATTTTTTTAAATATATATTATATAAAAATTTTTTATATATATTATTTTTTTAAAAAAAAAGGGGGTATTTTCAAATTTTAAAAAAAATTAATTTTTTCATTTAATTTTTTCTTTTTTTTATAAAAGCAAAGAAAAAGGATATTTGAATTAAAATTTTGGGACATTAAAAAAAGCAATGAATAATTTATACAAATTTTTGGTTTTTTTTTTTTAATGTTTGTTTTTTTTTATTTTTTTATTGATGGGGGAAATGGAAAAATTTTTGTAAAAGAAGCTTTTCGTTGAGGGACAAATTTTGGGGAGAAGGGGTAGTAATTTCCGTATAAATTAAAAAAGAGAAAAAGAAAAAATTTTTAAAAAATGGGGTTAAAGGGTGGATGTGTGCATAAAAAACAGGGGGAAGGTGTTTGGGGAAAGAAAAAAGTTGGGTGTTCCCCAAGGAAAAAATGAAGGGGTAAGAGGGGGGGAAAAAAATGGGATTTAAATCTGGGTACTGAGGGTAGAGAAAGGGAAAAAATGGTAGAAAAATGTTTTAAAAGACAGATTTGGGGAAAGGAGGGGGTTGAAGTGTTTCAGAATATTGGATTAAAGTAAGGTTTTGGGTGCAAATGGTTAAAAGCGGGATGAATGGAAAGGGGAAAGGGGAAAAGAGAAGTTTTTGGGGGAGTTATGAAAAATAGGGGTTTTTTAAAAGGAAGGGAGTTAATTGTGGAGGGGATTAATGAAAAGTGGGGAAACTTTTTGGAGGGTGTGGGTTTTTAAATTTGGGGTTTAGGGTAAAAGGGGGTTGGGAGCCCTTTTATGAACGTAAAAAGGGGGTTTAGTTTGGTAAAAATTTTTGGAAAAAAGGGAAATAAGTTCAAGATATGAATTGTAGGGGAAAAGAAGATTTGTTGGGTTTTTGTATGGGTAAAAAAGTTGGTGATAGGTTTTCAGTTTTGAGGGGAAGTAATAGATCCTTTTTATTTTGGGGGAACAGGTTAAAAGGGGAGGGATAAAGGAGAAAAAGATAGGGGGAAGGAGGGGAAGGTTTTTTAAAAAAAGAGGGGGTTAGGGTTAAAAATTTTAAACCCTATTGGGGAAGATGGGGTAATGAGAGCATAGGCTGGGGCGAAGGGTTTTGGGGTTGGTTTTAAAAAGGTTGTGTTGAGGGTTAGAGAAATTTTTGGGTTAAAAAGTGGGGGCAGGGGGGGAGGAGGTTGGTTGGGTGTTGAAAGTAAAAAGAGAATGGGAGAAAAGTTTTCTTTTGAGAAGTTTTTTAAAAAAGGGAAGGGGTGAAAAGGGGGAAGAGTTTGGAGGGGAAAAAGGAGGTTAAGAGATGGGGAAACTGTAAAAAGGGGGAAATGGGATTGGTTTTTATCAAAAATTTTGGGGGGAAAAAGAAAAATTTTGGAAAGGGTTCAGGAAAAAACCAGGCAAAGGTTTTTAGTTAAAAAAAGGGGGAAGAAATTATTAAAGGGGGTTTTAAGGATTAAAGATGAAGGAAATTTTTTAGGGAAGTTTAAAAGGTGAAGATGGGAAGTTTTTCTTTTTGGGCAAGGGGAAAAAAGGGGTGGGAAAACAAATTTTTTAATTTAAAATATAAAATAAAATTTAAATTATATAAAATAAAATTTTTAAAAATATATAGTTTTATTTTTTAAATTATTTAATAAATTATGAAGAGGGGAGGGACCCTAGGGTTTTGGCAGAGAGCTCTGTTTTTGTATAACAAAAAGGGGATAAAAAGGATCAAATTTTGGGGGAAAGTTGGGGAGGTAAAGTGATTAGAGTTTTTAAAAGATTTTTTTGGGGAAGACGGAGAAAAGGTAGGATGAACAAGGAGGCTTTAGGTAAAGTAAATTTTGGGGTTGGGCCGGGTTTTAAGGAAATCTATATTTAACTTATTTTGTAATAAAAGGGTTTTGTTTTTGGGGTTTGGGAAAAGGATTTGAAGGGTTTTTCCCTTGGGTTTTTTCTTTGGGAAAAAGGGGTTTACATTTGTTTTTAAAAGTTAAACCATTAAATTTAAAGGGATTTTTGGAAATTCCCTTTAAAAGCATTTAAGGGTTTTTTTAATTTTTTTTTTAAAAAAGTTTGGGGAAAAGGGGGAAATTTTTCCCAAAGTGGTTAAAAGGTTTTTTGATGTCCCTTTTTGAAATATATTTATAATTTGGGGGGGGAAAAAAAGAAAAAAAAGGGCAAAAAAGGGGTTTGGCAAGGGGTGATTTTAAAGTTTGAATAAAAAATTTGGATTTCAATGTTTTTGGGGTTTAAATTTTAGTTTATGAAATTTTTTTTGGGGGAAAAATTTTTGGGGGCCCCAAAGGAAAAAAAATGTCCAAAAAAAATTTTGAGGAATTTTAAAAATTTTTTAGGGGTGGAAAGGGTTAATTAAATGTTTTGAGGGGGAGGGGAGGGGGAAAATTAGTTGTGGGAGTTTGGGATTTTAACCCGGATTTTTTGAAAGAATTTTCAAAAATTTTGATGAGGAAAGGGGGGGGGTGGTTGCTTTTTGGGAAAAAAAAAAATTTTTTCTGGAGGGGAAGAAAATTTAGGGTCCCCTTTTTTTAATTGGGGGAAAGGGGGTAAAAGGGTTTCGGGGGAGGGGCTGGGCTTTAGGCATGCTGGCGTTTTGGTTTATAATAGAAATTTTTTTAAAATTGGAGGGGTGGGATTACCCCAAAAAACTTGTGAGATAGGGGTTGGAAAAATGGGGATTTTTGGGGATGGAAGAAAACAGTCCACTTAAGGGTTTTGTTTTAGTTTAAAAAATAGGGGGCCCTGGTTTTGGGGGGGGGTTAGGTAAAGGTTTTTTTGGGGGAGGGGCCCCGACCCTTTGGGATCCCCGGGGGTTTATAAAAAATTATGGAAAACTTGGGTTTTTTAAATTTGGGACCCCCCCCGTTTAGTTACAAAATATTTTTAGGGTTTCAGGGGAAAAGGGGTTTTTTAAATCGGAAAATGGGAATTAAAATCCTGTTTTAAAAATTTATTTCAGTTTTAAAAATTTTTTTGTTTTTAAACCCCAAAAAATTTGGTTTTTAAATTATTTAATTTTTTTTGGGCAAATTTGCCGGGGTTTTTGGGAATCTTATAAAAAAAATAAAAAAATTAAAGGTAAATTTGGGAAACCCTTTTTGTGGAAATTTTGGGAAAATTTCATCCTCTTGGGGGAATACCTTTATTTTTAGTTTACAAAAGAAAATAATTTTTTTGTTATTTAAAATTTTTGGGGAATGGAATTTTATAAAAAGGGGGGAAAACTTTGCTTGTAAAAATTTTTTTTTTAAAAAGGCAAGGGGCCAAAGTTTTTGATAAAAGCAAAAATCTGTCTTTTTTTGTCTACGTATTAATAAAAAATTTATTTTTTAAAAAATAAAAAATTAATTTTTTCCAAAAAAATTATTAGTTATAAAATTTTTTTAAATTTTTAATAATAAATTTTTTTTTATTTTTTTTAAAAATTTATTAAATTTTTTTTTTTTACCTTGGAAAATTTCCTTATGAAATTTTCAAATTTAAAAATTTTAAAAAACTTTTTTAAATATTAAAATTTAAAGTTTTTTTCCCCCCCAAAATTTTGGGCACCCCTTTAAAGAATTTAAAAATTTTTTAAATTTTTTCTTTCCAAATTTTTTTTCTTTTAAAAGGTACTTTTTTTAATTTCCTGCCCCTTTTTTGGAAAAAAATTCCAAAATTTTTTTTTTTTAAATTAATTTTTGAAAAATAATTTTTTTAAAAATCGTAAAATAAAAAAATGGGAAATTTTTTTTCTAATTCCAATTTTGTTTTTAAACTTGCTTTTTTAAACCTAAAAAATTAAGGAATTTTAGATCTTTTTGTTTCCCCCCTTTTAGGATTTTTCTTTAAATTTTTTTTTACGTTTTTAAAAATATTTTTAAAAAGTCTTAGGAAATACCAAGTTTCTTTAAACCCCAAAAATTTTAGAATGGTTTATTTTTTTTCAGTTTAAAGATTATAATCCTTTTTTAAAAAAAATTTTGGAAACCCCTTATGCCAAAAAAAATTTAAATTAAAAAATGGAGGAAGAAATTAGAATAAGAATTGTGGACAAACAATGGGTTTTTTTTTTTAAATTTTAAATTTTTTAAAATTAAAATTGGAATGGCATTTTAATTCCCGGAAAATTTAGTTCAAATTTTTAAAAATTTTAAAAATTTTTTGGAAAGAATTAAAAAAACACCCCTTTAAATTAATGGGGGGGTTTAAATTTTTTCAAAACCAAAAATTTAAAAAGGGAGGGCTTTTAAAAAAGAAAAAATCTAACAAATTTAAAAAAAAGTTTTTTTAATTTTGGTTGGGCCCTTGACTAGTTTAAGGGTTCCTTTTAAAAATTAATAAAATATAAAGGGGGTTTTAAAAGGTAAAAAAACCTGGGTTAAAAAAATTAAACTGCAAAAAGGGAAATCAAGAATGGTTTAAAAAATTAGATTTTGAAGGAAAAAAAACCTTTTTTTATAGAAAGGGGGTGGAAAAATAAAAATTTCCCCAAATTTAAAACCCTTTTGTTTTTTTTAAAAAAAGGTTTCCCCCCCCCCCCAGAAAATGGGGGGGTTTTTAGGAAATTTGGTGCTAATCCCCTTTTTTTTCTTTTTGGGAATGGTGACCGCCATTTTCTGTTAGAAAATTTGTATCAGAGAAAATTTTTCAGCTTTTCTTTTTTCAATTTTTTGTCCTATTTGCAATTTTCATTGATTTCTTTCATCCTTTAAAAAATTTTTTTTTATTTTTATTATTAATTTAATTTATTTTTAATAATAATTTTTAATTAAAATTTAAATAATTATTTTAATTTTTTTAAATTTTAAAATTTAAAAAAAAAATTTATTATTTATCAAATTTAAAACCCCTTTTAAAAAAAAGTTTTAGGCTTTTAAAAAAAAATTTCAAAATTGGTTTTTGGGTTAAAAAGGTTTAAAATAGGGTGGCCAATTTTAACTGAAAGAAAGTTGGAATTGTCCATAAAAAATTTCCACCAAAAAAATTTTTTTAAAAAATTTTTATTTGTCCAGTTGTTTTAAAATTTTTTCCCAAAATTCTTTTAAATTAAAAACGGATCTAATTTATATAAAAAAAGGGAAATTTTCATATTATTGTCAAAAACTGTTTTTTATAAAACAAGATTAAATTTATATTCCTGTGACCAGGGAAACTTCCCTTGATACTACTTTCTCAACTTTTTAAAAATTTAAAATTGGATGGTTAAAATTCTTTTACAGGGAAAAAATAGGCTTTGGGAATCTTGCCCAGTTCTAATGTTTTATTTATGTTGTTTTAATCTTGTTCGAGTTTTTTCCCCCATTTTGCCCGAAATTAAATTTTTTCGGAAAAATTTTAAAAGGGAATTTTTTGGCACATCCTTCAGCTTTTTTGGGGGGAAATTTTTTATCAAAGTTTTTTTTACTGTATAAAAGTTTTTTGAATACAACTTTTATTAAAAAAGTTTTAAGAAGAGAAGGCATATAAACCAAGTTTTCTTGGAAGGGAAAACCCAAAACATTTTTTTTATTTGGAAAAAGGCGGTTCCCCCTTTTTTTGGATTGAAAAAAATTTATTTCTAGGCAATTTTAAAAAGATTTATCAATTAATTTCTTGGGTTTTTTAAAATTCATTACCTATTTCAAAAATTTTTGGGAAATATTTCTCATCTATAATAGGCTTTTTAAATTTTGTAAAAACTCTCAAAAACCTTTTATGAGAAAAAGACAGGGGTTTTTCCTTTTTAACTTTATGCGAAGAATAAAGTGGACAAAGGGAAAAGTTATTTGTAGGTTTTTTGGGAAATTTTTAAAATTTTAATTTATTTTTTTCCCTTAATTTAAATTAAAAAATTTAGAAAAAGCAAAAAGGTTATTTTTTTTCAAATCAAAAGTAAAGTTTTTAGAAAGGGCAACTATTTAATTTTCCCGGAAATGGGTAAAAATTTTTTGGGGCAAGACACAAAAATTTTAAACAACATTATAAAACCTTTTAGTCTTTTGGGGAGGATTTTTAAAAATCTTGTTTTCAAAAATTAGATTTTTTATAAAACAAAGAAACAGGTAAAGAGGTTCCATCCATAAAATTCTGGTGTAAAATTATAATTAAATTTTTGATTTAAAAAATGAAAAATTTAAAATTTTTGATATTTTAAAGGGGCAAGGAACATTGCGGCTTCAGTGAAACTTAAAATCTAAAAGGGATTTGAAACAAAAAAAAATCAAACTAACCTTTTTTAATATTTAAGTCAGAAAGGCTTTTTTTTCACCAAATTTAGGGTTGTTTTTAAATTAATTTTAGAAATTTTTGCAAACAATGGGAAAATTTTAAAAAAAAAATTTAATTTTATATAAATTATTAATATTTTTTTAAATTTTTTGTGGTTTTTTTTGTTTTGGGGGTGTGTGTTTTGTGTGTGTGTGGGGGGTAATGTTTCCCGAATAGGCGAACTTGCATTTTGGCTTAAATAGCAACGTTTTTTGCAATGGGACAAAAAATTTTTGTATGCAAAAAATTTTCCCCAAAATTTCTAAAATCAAAAAAAAAAATTTTTCGTTTTGTTGTGTTTAAAAATTTTGTAAAAAAATCTAAAATTTTTTGTTGGGTTGGTAAAATAAATTGTTTTGTGAAATAAGTTAGGTAGTTTTCTAAGTTTTCTTTTGGGCAAAAATTAAAAATTTTTACTTTAAACATTAATAAAAAAAATTATTTTTTTAAAAAGTACAAGAGAAAATTTTTAAAAGGGGATTTTAAATTTTTTTGAGTTCTTGCTAATTGACCTGTTTTACATATTGGAACGAAATAATTTATTTATATATATATATATATATATTATATATAAATATATATTATTTATATAATATATATTTATATTATATATATTTATTTTTATAAAATTTATATATATTTTTATTTTTATTTTATTTTTCAAAATGGCCGATTCCCACCAAGGAAGGGGGGCCCGAAAAAAAAAAACTTTCCCATCATTAAACTCCATCCTTTTCTTGAAGAAGGGTGCTTTACACTACAGTTTTTAAACTCCCAACATTAAAAACCCCCCCTTCGAGTCCCAGGCCACTGTACTTCCCCCTCTCCAGGGGCTCAAGTCCGGCCTGCCGGTTTTCCCCGAAAACCCTTCATAAATGTTACTTTGCTCACACTCCAACAGCACGTCAAAGTATTAAAAAACCCTTTTTTTCCATTCACTCCTATCAAAAAACCGCTAAGCATGCCTGGGTGGGAAATCCAAACCCCTCGCACCCCAAAACCCCTTTACCCCCCCCCTTTCCAAAAACCCCTTTCCTTGGGCCCACCCCTAGCCCCGGGCCTTTTTCCCTTTCCCCTACCCGAAAGATTCACTTGGGAAATCATTCTGTTTCGCCCCCCCAAATTTTCTTTCATGTCCGAACCACCTCAACCCAAAAACCCTTTCCCCAGCCCTTTGGAAAACAGTTTTTTGGGAATCCCCCACCTCCTCCTAACTTCCAAACTTTGAATTTTCTGCATTTTATTCCCCAACCCAATTGCCCTCAGACATGACATCTCCCTGCCTCCAGCCTTTTCCTTTGCTGCCCAAAATTCTTTCACCAAAGCTTCACAACCCCTATAAGAGGTTGGAAAAAAAAAAACTCTCATACATTCCCCTCTTTTCCTCCAAAAGGCAAAGTTCTTTTCTCCTCAGACTCTAAGGCCCACTCACCCCTTTTTCCCTCATCAATTCTTTGATTCACCTCATTTTTCCCAAAACCCCCCACCCGTGAAAACTTTCCACTCCCAAATATCTAAATTTCGTTAACCTCCTCCATACTCTCTCCCTCCAATCTGATATTCAATCTTTCATCCAATCTTTTTGTTACCCTTTATAACCTTACTTTTTTCCTGTATTCCCCTTTTAAATTTTTTCTTTTTTTTGGGCACCCCCTTCCCAAATTTTCATCCCCCAATTCTGCAGTTCTCTTAAAGAATCCCCCAAAGGCACGTGTATCAGCAAGAGCAGCTGTGCCCAATTTCCCACTTTGTGTGTAAATTCTTTATTTTTTTAATCCCCCCTTTTGCCAAGCCCCCTCGCATTTACTTCTTTACATCCCCCATCTATAAATATATTTAAAAAAACCCGGTGACATCAAAACCCTTTGTCAAAGGGGCCTACTTTTAGGGGAAAAAAATTTTCCCTCTTTTACATACTCAAAATTTTGGGGCCTCATGTCCTCGAAAAAACTCTTCATGTTTTTGAAAACCTTTCCTCCTACACCTTTTACCCCTTGCAACATCTCCCAACATTGCCCCCTTTTTATCCCCCCTTTTCTACGCCTTTTCCAAACCCAAAAATGCCACAAAGACCTTTTTTGCTTATCTAAATACTGTTCACTTATAGTTTCACTGTAAACACCCCGGTCCCCACACCCCCTACCTTCCTTAAAAACCCCCTTGTTATCTGGTTTTCCTTTCTCCGTTTTACTCTTAAATTTTTTCAAATTTTAAAATCTACCAACCTTTACCAGGTTTTCACCAAAAGACTTATCCCCCCTTTAATTTTTTTCACTCTCTTTTTAACCCCCCTTTCCTTTTTTCAAAAGGAAAATATGTTGCTCTCTGCCAATCCCCAGGTTTTTTTACCCCCTTCCCTACAATTTTTTAAAAAAATTGCAAACCCAACCCCTCCAAAACTATATCCCCCCCTTTCTTTTAAAAATTTCCCCATCTTTATCCCATCAAACCCCCGGTTTCCTTACCCCCTTTCATTTTAAACCAATGCCCCACGAAATTTTCCCCCCCACTCACAAAATGGCTCTTCCTCAAATCCCACAAGATGTTATTCCTCCTTGCCCTATACAAGAAATCCCCAAACTTCCCTTTCTTTATCAAAATTTAAAAATTCCTCAAAAAATTTCCCCCCATCTTCCAATCCCCTAAGTCTCCATTTAATAAATTCCTCTCCTATTTTTAACTGACAAATCCCTTTGTTCTTAGGGGTTTTTTAACTTGTTAATCTAAAATCCAAAACTTTTTTTTTATTTTTCAACAAAATTTGTTTTATAACATCTACCCACTCTCCCCATTTGCTTTTCTTTTTACATTTTCTTCACCACCCCTTTCTTAACCTCTTTTTCTTTTTTTTCCCTATACTCTTCCCTCCTTGCATCATTCTCTTTTGGGAAAACTTCTCATATGCTAACTTTTTTCCCTTACTACTCTCTTTACATCATTTATTCCCCCATTTGCTCCTTTTCCCCCCTCACCCCCATATATATTTATATTTATTTATATATATATATTTATTTATTTTATTTTTTATATATATAAATATATATATAAATATTTTATATATAATAAAATATATATCAGCAATGAACAAATGTCCCGGGTTCCCAGGAATTTCACCCAAGAGCCAAGCGGGCGTTCACGAGGCCCTCTGCCCGGGGGGTTTCCCCAAAGGGAAGTGCACTCATTCCCACATCTGGCAACAAACCGTGCAAAAATGGGTGGGCTAGGCTTAAAGGGGGGTCAAAAAGGGAAAAAAACCAAAAGCCTTCCCCCCGTAGGGGAGGTTAAAGCTACCGTGACTTTACCTCTACAGAGGGGCCCAAACTGAATCAAATTAACATCCCCCAGGCTTGACAACCTCCCCCAAAACAGCTCGCCCCCAAAAATGCTAGCAAATTCACTGACCTTTGAAAGAAAATCAAGTTTTTCTCTTTCAAACAAAAAGATCCCGGGACAACTTCTGCCCCTTTTTTTTCCCCTTGCCTGTTTGGGGTATCCCCCCAAGGAGGGACAAGTATTAGCAAACAAAGTTATTGGCAATAAAAAGCATTCCCAAAGGGGTGACAACCCGTAGTCTCCCCCCTCAACGCGACAAAAACCCCCCGGGGGAAACCAACAACAGGACACCGAAAACCTCATAAATCCAGCCAAAAATTTGTAAAAAAAACAAAAAGGGGTAAAAAATAAATTGGGAAACCCCTGAGACTTATTTTCCAGTGAGGATTTCCATTTCCCCCCCAAAGGGCGTCAGGCCCCGGCGCAAAAATTTTAAGGGAAAAACACCCACCCCCCCAACCAATTTTAAACCCCCTCCCCCCCAAAAAACATAAAACCCCTTACATTTTTTTATAAACCTTTTCCCCCTTCACAAATTTTTCACCTTTAACCCCCAAACAAAAACAAAAATAACCACATTTTGGGATTTAAGGGGCCCTCTCCCAACTCAAAAATTTTTTCCCCCTTTTTTCCCATGCCCAACCATAACCCCTTTTTTTTTCCCAGGGGCCCCCCGGAAAAAAAAACAAAACCCCATTCATAAAACCCCTTCCCGCTACCCAAATCTTTAAAAAAATAAACCTAAATTAAAACCCAAATCACCTTTGGCCACATTTAAAAACAACCCCCACCTTCAAAATCAAAAAAAAAAAAAAAACCGGGAAAACTTCCCAATTTTCAACCATAGAAACCCTCTCCAAAGGGTTTAAGAAACCCCCCCTTTTTCCCCATTAAAAATGGGGACCCAATAGGGGGGCCCCCCATAAATTGACCAATTTTAAAACC
Source organism: Cherax quadricarinatus (assembly GCF_026875155.1). Classification (NCBI taxonomy): domain Eukaryota; kingdom Metazoa; phylum Arthropoda; class Malacostraca; order Decapoda; family Parastacidae; genus Cherax; species Cherax quadricarinatus. The sequence continues at coordinate 32,158,401 of NC_069463.1, forward strand.
CTCCCCACCTTTTTTTTTAAACCCAAAAAGGGCACAAAACTCTAAAACCAAATTTTTTAAAATTTACCCCGGAAAAAAACTCTCCCAAAAAAAAAATTAAAACATGGGGAAACCTGGGTTTTTAAACCCCAAAAAAAAAATTTTCCAAATAAAAAATGACCAAATATCCCTTTTCAAACACGAAAATAACCAAAAACCTTTTTTTCCCCCTGGGCCAATTTAAACATTTCCCACCCTAAAAAAAAATTCTTTACCCCAAAAAATAAAAAAATTTCTTTAAAACACACTCCCCCCCAAAACCCACTTCCCCTAAAAAATTTTTCAACCCCAAACCCACCCCCCAAACCAAAAAATACCCCCAAAAACATACAAATTTTTAACCCCTTGCAAACATTAAACCCCCCTTTCCCCTTTTAAAAATAAACCCCCAAATCCCCTCGCCCCCCCCTTTCCCCCAAAATCAAACAATAAGACAAATTTTTCCCATCCCTCATACCAAAAAAAACCCCTTTTCCCACCTCCCCAACCGGGGGGAACCTTCTGCCCAAAACCCAAAACCCACCCACCCCCAAACACAAAAAACCCCACTAAAACCCTTCCCAACATGCCCGGGCTAAAAAAAACCCCCCCCCCCCCCTAACCCCCACTGGGGCCCTCCATAACCCCAACACAAAAAACCAACCCCCCCCCCCCCCAAATTCAGGGGCACCCCTTGCCCCCTTTTCCACAAATTTTTGGTTTTTCCCAATAAAAAAAAAACCCAAATACCCCTTATAAAAAAACCCAATACACACATCATAAAAACCCTTTCACACTGGCCCACGGGGGCCCCAAAAGCCCAACATACCCCAAAACCGACACCCCCCTAAACCCCCCACACTCAAACACCACACTCAAAACCACATCATAACCCCACACTCAAAACCAACTCAGACACCACACTCATACACCACATCTAACCCCACTCATACCCCCACACTAAGAACCACCTCATAACCCCACACTCACGCACCACCTCATAAACCAAATCTCACCCATCTGACACCACACTCATGACACCACCCTAACACCACTCAAAAACACACACTCATACCCACACTCAGACACCACCTCATAACAACCACATCAGACACACATCATAACCCACACTCTACACCACACTCTAACACCAAAACCCAAACACCCACTCATAACACCACCCTAAAAACACACCCTTTTACACCACATCATGAACCACACCAGAACCACACCCCTACACCACCCCATGACCCCCCCTCATAACACCCATAAAAACCCACACTCATGACCCCACACTCTACACCACACTATAACCCCACCTCATAAAACCCCAAACACCATAGCACCCCTATACACCACACCAAACACCACATCATAACCCCACACTATAAACCCACATCATCCCCCCCCCACTCATGACACCACACTCATGACACCACATCAGGGACCCCACTCAAAACCACATCCCCACACTCATAACCCACACCAAAACAACCTCATGACACCCCTTCATAACCCACATCTAACCCCAACTATAAACCACATCTTAAACACCACACCCAAACACCCACTCATGACACCACATTTATAACACCACACTCATAACCCACACTCAAAACCACACTATAACACCACACTCATGACACCACATCATAACACCACCTCAAAACCCACATCATGACACCCTCATAAACCCACACTATAACACCACACTCATAAACACACACTCATAACACCACACTCATAACACCACACTCATGAACACCCACACTCATAACACCAAAACAACAATCAAACACCACACTCATAACACCACACTCATAACACACCACACTTCTTGACACCACACTCATAACAACTCCACACACTCATAACGATACACTACTACAGAATGTAACATAGCAGAAAGCGTCACTAGAGCATCACTGACATCACAACGTGAACGTATGGCTGCATAACAGCACTAATGCGTATTACAACTTATGTATATCACACTCATAACACCACACTAACTGAAGCCACCTACAACAATACCGTATTGCCTGAGTCCCTACTCAGATAAGATATCCGACGTCACACTATTCTCTTGCACAATCTATTGGTTGAATTGTAAAGTGATGACGTTGGAATGTACTATAGGTCCAAAATATATTGGTTTAAACCGTACATTGCTACGTAGACATAATACCATTATAACGACTGAGCTTTAGCAGTTGGCATTATCCTAGGCTTAAACATACTATGCAGTCATACTACTCCTCTGCACTTATTAGCTAAACTTGATAATACTTCACGACTCATCTTAGTCGATCACTCATCTATCCACACTCCATTAGCGATAAACACCTAGCACTACTCTCACATTAACACCACACTCATAACACCCACACTCATGACACCACACTCATAACACCACACTCATAACGACACACGTCATAGACTCATCTACTCTACATACTAACTAATTCCTCAACAAATTAATCATACATCATATAGTTAGTACTCAACATCATAGAAACACCTCATATATGCTTCTTACACATCTACATAATTTCGATCTTAATAATACTCATATAATAAATCACTAAAATTGGTAAGGCCACTCTAACGAGTTTTCTATATTCTTCTGTACACAGAGTCATCTTACTGCTTCATATCAACACAACTTATCTACATCATTAAGCAGTCATCCACTTGCTCGGTATACACCAGCACTCATAACACACCCTCATAACACACAACTCATAACACCACTCTCATGCACACACTCATAACACCAACATCTCATGATCTCTATGAATACACAAACGGCTTGACATTCTTTCGCTCATGAACACCTATTCTTCTACTATGCAACCTTCTTTCATCAACACTCCTTCTACACAAACCTCTACACTCATTCACCACACTCATCCCACCAAACTCATGCGACCTGCACCATACACCACACTCATGGTACCGCACTCATATCACCACACTCATGACACCAACACTCATAAAACCACATTTAATATTTAACAATAATACTCTAGATTCTCGATCTTCACACATTTGTACAGTGTTCAGACATATCAGCGTCTGGGTTTCATACTGTTTGGGGGATGTATTCATTCTCTCGCAGTTATCAACGGACTATCTCTATCGACTATCTTATAACCACACCGTAACACCACACTCATAACAACATTCTGCGCATTTATTTGTGGTCAAGCATAACTCATAATCACCACCACTTCATAACACCACACTCTTACACCACACTCATAACCCACACTCATGACCCACACTCATAACACCACACTCATAACGACACACTCATGACTTCACGCTCATAAACACCACACTCATAAAACACCACACACATAACACCCCACCTCATGACTCCACACCATGCCACCACACCATACTCCACACTCATGACAACCACACTCATGGTACCCCAACTCATAACTCCAACACTCAATGACACCACACACATAACACCACACCTCATAACAACACTCTCATGACATCCACACCCATAACACCAACACTCATGACACCACACTCATGTACCCGGGGGGGGGTGGCGCGGGGGGCTCTATTTTCACCTCAACTCATGACACCACTCACATAACACCACACTCATAACACCAAACATTTCTTCTACATATCTCAATCAAAACCTGTCTCATCTTAACAACCTTACACATCATATTCTCCTACTACTCCATAGTATCTACCACTGACTTCTAACATGCCATTCGTCGAGGCTCGCGGTGACTATACCACACCATGACACCACACTCATTGTGAGCGGCGGCGGTCACTGCAGAACACCTCTCATCTGGGACACCACACTCTTTTAACCACACTCATTATCACCACTATCTTTTAACCAGATATAAACTTTTCTCAACAAGCTGACACCACTCGCATATCACCACACTCATATCGACCACTCAGGACATCGCGCTCATAGACACCGACACAGGGCAATTACTCTATCATCCACACTCAGAACACCAACTCGGAACATCCAACACGCATATAACACCACACATCATGTACACTCTCATAACACCACACGCATAACCCATCCAATCTATATATCCACACTCATATCACCACACTGCATGACACCACACTCATATACACATCTCTATATCTACACTTCATAACCGACACACTTCATGACATCACGCTCATAACACCACACTCATAACACCACAAGCAGAACACCACTCTCTTGACACCACTCTCATGTCATTCTCTTCAGTTATAACAGTATCTACTCCTGTTATTACTCCTTCTATAGATGCACGCTACCTTCTCTTATTACTCATATTTATGGTTCTTTTCATGTTACTATTTCTACACCTCATTATACTCTACATTATTTTTATATTGCCGACGCTTAATCTACTAAACTCTTTTATCTTCTTATTTCACTTTATTTGGTTTCTCTATACTATTATTCACTCATTCTATTGCGGCGTTTAATAAAATTTTATAATGACAAACAATACCTCAAACGTACCTACACAACGTCATAATAGCTATCCTTATACATCTACATAGCGAACACTTCTTATCTAGTCATTGCGGATCTTAGATGTGTCTAAGTTGTGTTTTGGCTGATATCTATGGTATAGCTCTGGTATTTATGAATGTAGTCACATGAGACATTGTGGTATCTATTTAGCTTAGCGAGGTATCTATATCTATGTTATAATCTCTTTATATTGAATAATTAGATGTATAATATATATGTAAAATCTAGATATATTATAAATATGTTTATAATATAGATTGTATTAATATATATGTTCTAATATATATGTTATAATATAGATGTTATAATATAGATGTTATAATATAGATGTATAATATAGAAGTTATAATATAATGTTATAATAATAGATTGGTATAAATATAGATGGGTATATTATATATGTGTATAATATCAATGTTATCATATAGATTTTATTATATATATGTGATAATATAGATGTCTAATAAAGATGTTATAATAATATGGTATAATAATGAGATTTAAAATAGATGTTATAATTATGATATGTTTAAATATAGATGTAATTAACACATGTTATAATATATGATTTATAATATAGATGTTTATAATACTAGATTCTATAATATAGATATTTATAATATAGATTTTATAATATAGATTTATAATAAAGATGTTATTATAGAGCATGATTATTAATATAGATGGTATGATATAGATGTTCTCTCTATAAAGAGTTATATAAGATGTTAAGGGTGGGGTAAGTGTATCTGGTCTAGGGAGTGTGGGCAGGGTATTAGGAAAAATGAGACAAGGCGGTGGATAATGAATAAGGTGATTGGAATGTGATTAATGGTCTGGGGGATGGGGAGTGGATGAATCGATTTAATAAGTAGTAATATGAAAGGAGGGGATGGTCTTAATATGGAGGGGGATGGTAATGGGACAGATGTTGTAGGAATGGGGATGGTGGGTGACCACCTGTGGGTTGAGGGGTGGATGTGTTAATTGTGATAGAGGAACAAGTCTTAGGTTGGGGTTGATAGGATAAGGGGCGAGCGCGAATATGGGATGGGGGGTATATAGGTTGAGAGAATTTGAAGGGGAGGGAGGTGGGTGGTGGGTAGGATTGGGAGGGTTAGTGTAAAGAGTGGTGGGGATGGGTTGTGTTAGGGTTAGAGAAAAAGAAGAGGGAATGGGTTGTATTATGGGGGTGGTTAAGATTACAAAAATGGTTGGGTGGGGGGGTGAGATGTACTGTCACATGTGACAAGTATACAGGGGGGGTGTGAGGGGGGAGACTGTGGGACAATCTATGGTGTGGACGGATCGGATGTAATATTTGGGCATCTGAGGAAATTGGGTTTGGAGGGGGTATTCTGGGGTGGTGTGGGGACAGATGATTGTGGGACATCGTTGGGGCATAGTTGTATTTATTGGGGTAAGGTTTGAGGGGTATGATGGGGAGGGAATAAATTTGGGGTTTTGGAGATGGTGAAGAAGTATGGGGTAGTATGTGGAGTGGGGTGTATTGGGGAGGGGGAAGGGTTTGGGGTGTTAAGAGGTATATTGTGATAGAAATGGGAGTGGAGTAGTTGAGGGGGTATGAGGGTACAGATTCGTGGAAGGTGGGGTTAGGGGGACATGTAATGGGATGTGGAAGGGCTATGCTAGAGTGGCAGGTTATATGGGATTGGGAAGATAGGGTGTGAGTGGTAATGTGAGGTGTTGGGGGTGGCTGAGGGTGTCAGTAGATAGGGCTTGGGGCGGTGACACATGGGGGAGGTTGAAAATGGTTTGTGTGGGGTTGGAAGACGGGTGAAGTGATGGGGGAGGATTTGATGTATAGGTCATGCAGATGTGGGAGTCATCTGCATAGGAAACTACGGTGGCGTGGCTGACAATCCTTGTATATGTCGATATGAGGGAGGAACAAAGGGGAGCGAGTACTGTGCCTTGTGGAACTGAGCTTTTCAACCGTAGCTGCCTCGGAACATTACTCTGTTGACGACTATCTCTGCTGTGTTTGTTAGTGAGGAAATTATAGATCCATCGTCCGACGTTTCCTGTTTATTTCCTTAGAAACGCTGTGCGCTATTACGCCATGGTCACACTTGTCGAAGGCTTGTGCAAAGTCTGTATATATAACAATCTGCATTCTTTTTGTCTTCTAGTGCATTATAGGACCTTGTCGGAGTGATCCAATAGTTGAGACAGACAGGTAGCGAACCTGTTCTAAACCCATGTTGCCCTGGGGTTGTGTCACTGATGGGTTTGTCTTTAGATGGGTGGTGATCTGCTTCTTAGGAACCCTTTTCAAAGATTTATGATATGGGATGTTAGTGCTATTGGTCTGTAGTTCTGTTGCGGTTGCTTTACCTGCCCCCTTGTGGATTGGGGCTATGTCCTGTTTGTATTTAGTAACTGTGGACTACCCCGTGTCCATGCTACCCTCTCCATAGGAATGGAAAAGGCTCGTGATAGGGCTCTTGCAGTTCTTGAATGAATCACGAGTTCCATGAAGTCGGCCCTGGGCGAGTGGCATGTTATGTTCGCCTGTTCGAAGTCATTTGGCGTCAGATAACACGGATAGGCTTGTGTTAATTAATCAAATTTTTGTGGCTCTCTCAATAAAAATTTCATTTTGATCTTCGACTCTCAGTCTGGTTAGGCGGCTTGCTAAAACTGATCATATTGGGACTTGAGTAGCTCCTCTCATTTCTTGCATGTCGATCTTGTTGTAGACCCATCTTGTTTTAAATAGGGCCCAAAACTGACGTTGTTCTCGACTTTGATTTGTCATACTCATAACACCACACTCGTAACACCAACACACCATGCCACCACACTCATAACAACAACACTCATGAACACCACACTCATACTACCTACACTCACCCACTCATGACACCACACTCACTTCCCAGTACACACCAACACTCATGACACACACTTGCCACCACCACAACACCACATTTATGGCACTGCCTCACACTACCTCAGACCACACTCTACACCACACCCACCACCACTAACACACCACATTTAGCGTGACACTACACTCGGTGAACACACAACTTTCATTAATACTCCACACAAACTCAAGACCCACACTCTCAACCGCCACACACACTCACTACCCCAACCACACCACACTCACTAACAGCCACACCCACTCCTACACAGCCACACACCAACAACTCACTACAGCCACACCACACTCACTACCGCCACACCCCCCTCACTACCACCACCACAACTCCGACTACCCCCACACCAACACCGAACACACACTCACTGCCACTACACACCACGACTCTTCACTGTTAGCAAACTAACGATTACAACACAGTCATCCACTACCACCACACTCACTACCAACCACATTCACAACCACCCACACTCCACTACCAACCACACTCACTTCCACCACTCACACACACACGCTCACACCACCACCTCATTACCACACACGCGCACTAACACCACATTCACTACTACCACACTCAATACCACGCACACTCCACTCCACACACTCACTATCACCAAACAATTACAATCACCACACTCACTACACCACACTAACTACCTACCAGCACTCAACAACCACACTCACTAACAACAACCACACCACTAGCACCACATACTCACTACTGCCTATCCTAACACAAATACTACACAGTACTCTTCACTATCCACTCA
>NC_069463.1:32167133-32231339 GCF_026875155.1 Cherax quadricarinatus
CCACCAGTGTTTCCCATCAAATAAAGCCACCCGTGGGTTACCAGTGCTGGCTATCAGTAACTAAGCCACCAAAGGGGTTAAACCCGTGCTGGTATCAAATAACTAAGGGCCCCCAGTGTTAGCTATCATAAATAAGCCACCATTGGGGGGTTACCAGTGCTGGCTATCAGTAAAATAAGCCACCCTTTGGCTATCAAAACTAAAGGGGCCCCCAAATGCTGGCTATCCCGTAAACTTTAAACCACCAAGGTGCTATCAGTAACTAAGCCACAAGTGGCTTTTCCCCTTTTCTGGCTATCAGTAAAACTTTAAGGGCCCCCAGTGGTTCCCCCTTTCGGGTAAACAGTAAAAAAGCCACCGTGCAGGCTTATCAGGTTTTTTTAAAGCCACCCGTGGCTTACATTGCTGGGATCCGTACTAAGCCACCAGTGGCTTACCAGGCTGGCATCAGGGAAAATAAACCACCATTTTTGGCTACAGGAAAAAAAGCCACCCGTTTGGGTTACCAGTGCTGGCTATCGGAAAACTAGCGACCAGTGCTGGCTAAAAAGTGACACGCCACCAGTGCTGGCTATCAGTAATAAGCCACCAGTGGCTTTTTCCAGTGCTGGGTATCAGTAACTAAGGGGATCAGTGCAGGCAAACATTTAAAAAACCACCCGTGGCTTTTTTAGTGCGGCTTTTCCCGTTTAACCAAAGGGGGCCAATGGCTTTCCAGTTTTCTAATCAGTAACTAAGCCCCCAGAGGGCCTACCCCGTGCGGCTTTTAGTAACTAAGCCACCAGTGTTGGCTATCAGTTTAAAAAAGCCACCAGTGGCTTACCCGTTTCTGGCTATCAGAAAATAAGCCCCAGTGCTGGCTATAAAAAACAAAAACCACCCTTTCTGGCTATCAGTAAAATAAACCACCCGTGCTGGCTATCAGTAACTTTAAACCACCAGTGCTGGCTATCAGTAACTAATCCCCCAGTGTTGGTATTTAGTAAAATAACCACCAGTGGCTTACCAGTCTGGCTATCGGAAATAAACCATAGTGCTGGCTATCAGAAAACCCAAAACCAACCCGTGCTGGCTTCCCGAAACTAAGCCACCAGTGCTCGCTTCAGTAAAATAATCCCCCCAGTGCTGGCTATTTTAAATAAAAATAAGGGCCCCCCATTTCGGGTTTTCAGTAACTAATCCCCCATTTCTGGTCGGTTCCCCTTAAACCCTTTTTCTACATATCAGTAACTTTGCCCCCAGTGCTGGCTATCAGTAATAACCACCAGGGGGGCTATCAGTTTAAATAAGCCCCCCAGTGCTGGTTATTAGTAACTAAGCCACCCCGTTCTGGGTAAACGTAACTAATTTCCCCCAGTGCCCGGCTAAAATAAAACCACCACTGGCCCTTTCCCTTGCTGTACAGCCCCAGATTATTCGCTAAGGTTAAAACAGCCAAATGTTTTAAGGCCAGGTTTTTTCCACCTTCCCCGGTTTTTTAAACTCCCCAACTTTAAACTTTAAACTGTTTTTTTAAAAACTTTCATGCCCCCAATTTAAAAAAAAGGGCCCCAAAATTCCAGGGCTTTAAATCTCCCCCCTCAAAAATTTTTTTTTCCCCCAAATGGGCCAAAATTTTTTTTTTAAAAACGTTACTTTTAAAAAAACAGCAACCCAATTCCAACAGGGTTTTTTCCTAACCGCCTAATCCACCATTAAAAATTATTAAAATAATTTTAAAAAAATTTTTTTAAAATTTTAAAAAAAATTAATTTATTTTTTCACACTGGGCCATTCCCACCAAAGGCAGGGTGGGTGGCCGAAAAAAAAGGAAAAACTTTCACATCTTTCACTCCATCACTGATCTTGCCAGGAAGGGTGCTTTACACTACAGTTTTAAACTGGTAAACAGCAACCACCAGAGAGATAAGTAAAATAAGTAACTACCGTCCTGCCAGATATGACTGTTTGAAACTGATGAAACAAAACCTGTAACTGTTTTTTACATGATGGTGGATAGGATTATTGCTGGTTTCTTTTTCTGTCTCATACATAATTAAACACGCTAGATAACAGGGATATCTTTGCTACTCCTAAATTACACTTTGGTTCACACTTCACAGACACACGGCACCATGCTTACATATATATATATACCATACATTAGGTTTGTTCTCCTTTTTCTAATTAGCTTTCTTGTTCTTCTTTATTTTTCTATTGTCCATGGGGGAAAGTGGATGGAAAAGAAAAAATAAATCTTTTCCTCCGTTAAGCGCCTTTTGTGTGTGTTTCGTATGAGGGCTAGGCGACCTTCAAAATGCAGACGGACAAGCAATGAAGCAATGGGCTAGTGAGCAATGCGGCTGAGTAACCCCTTCTCTCCTGTAGGACATTTTACTAATTCTAAAAATAGAGGACGAAGCATATTTTATATAATATTTATATATATATATTATATATATATATATATATTATATATTATATTATATCTATATATATATATATATATGTATCTATAAGTATATATATATATATATATATATATATATTTATTATGTTATATATATATATACTATATATAATATATATACTATCTATATATATTTATTATATTTATATATATATATATATATATATATATGCCAAAACAATCACTCTGAAAGTAGAGAAAAGAAATTCAAGCATAGTTCCTTGATAAATTGGTGAGAAGTAGTCACGAAAGCGCTCTCCTTCCTTAAGCGCTTGGATTTCTCTATCTTTCAGATTTGTGAAGTGGTTGTTTTAATATTATTCTGAAATCACCTCCCTGTCCTGTTTACTGTGATTCTTAATGCATCTATTATATAATTATATATTTATGCAGCAGAGTTAAGTACTTTCCCATTCCGAAAAAAGGTTATCGCCTACACAGTAGGTTCTTCAGTTTTTGAGTACAGAAGAGTAGCAGAACAGTAGAAGTTAGAGTATTGTCAAAATGTAAATCGTCCATCACCCCTTGAAGACGTTAGTTCGTTAGTTTTGAGGGGGTTGATCAGTCCATTGCCTTAGAGGAAGAGTTGTGTGTTCCATGGTCCTGGAAAAACTATGTGGATGTTTGAAGCAGCAGCAAACAGTATGGAGATTAATATACACAGTAAAATGAATAGAGGCTCAGCCACTAGCTAAAGTTCGAAGAAAGGAATATAATCACTGAAGAAGGCAGGTCCTCTTTAAGTCCAACCTTTCTATTGAAGCATGTTGTCTGTACCAAGATACCGTTGTATGTGTTGCCGTTTTTTATAACCGCTCTTAAAGGGTTATACCTACTGTTAGGGGCATTCCCTCATTGTATTTATTTAAAATAGTTTTTAAAGAAGAAAACCATGTCTAGAAGTCAGCTTGTATCTTCGTATTAATGTGGAACCGTTAATTAGTCAAATAATTTATCTTTAGGACGCAAAAAACTCAACTATATTAAAAATATAAGATATATTAAAATAACATAACCTACAAATCTACTACAACCAAACATTACCTTCATTCACTCACATTAGCTCAGTGCTGCAGTGCTATTAGAGTGAAACAATATATATAAGCATTTTATTAAAGAGGGAGGCCCTCCATGACACCCCCACTTTCTCTGCCGCCGGTCTGTTCTACCAACACTTAAAAATAAAAACTAATCCTATGGTAACACCATTCTACTTACACATCTATATCTTGCTCCTCTTGTGATTGCTTACCTACTGCATTTAAAAACACTTCACTCGACTGAGCCACTCTGATCCGAACTAGCGTTCACTTTCAGAACAATCAGAACTTGGAGTAGTTTTTATACAAAATTTTTATTACATAATATTGCCCATAATTACAGTGACTGACAGACGTGAATATGATCACGGTAATCACACTGACAGATGGATAAGACCATTACATCATCTCTTCACGATATCTGCGCTTCTGCTAACTCTCTGTACTCAACTCAAGATGTCTTATGTGTGGGACAACTTTTCGGGGATTAACGATACCTAACTGATTGTACATGTGTCTTACTTATCAACCTGTTGATATTGTATACCATTTATCATATTCACACTGCCCAGACATGGTAACACAACGGTATCTGTGTACGGGCCCTACTTTAAGGGATTGATTTAGCTTCACTGCTGAATGTGCACAAGTAAGAAGGAAGGCCCAACGACAATCGACACGACATAGCAGCGAGAGCTTCCTAAATCTGACCCGAGGCTGTTGTACAGCCACAACAGGGGGAAAACAACAGTCAAAGGGTGAGGAAAAGGGGTGCGGAAAGGGGGAGAGATCCAAGAAACGACCGGGGAAATTGTGAGGGTCAAATTAGATTAAAAAAAAGTTACAGAGGAAGGCTGTTGAACAGTTTTTTGGTTCCCGGGGATTATTGGGTTTTTTTCTTTGTGTACCAATGGGCCCTATTTTCACTGGGAAAATAAAGGGCCCCAAGTCTTTTATTTGCAGGGGTGATTTCTGTGTGCAAATTTGGGGCCATTCCCCCTAGAATTTTTAAGTGTAGTTATGATATCTTCTTCGCCTGCGTTTCAAGGTAAAGTCAAGTGCTTCCCAAGCGCTCCCAGTAGTTGGGTGTTTTTATGGAAAATTTTATGTGCTTTCAGGGTTTTTTACATCTCAAGTCTACAACTTTACCCGCTTTGAAAGGAGATGGTAATGTACAGCATTTTTCCAGCCTGAGAGAAAAAAAATGATTGAAAAGGTTTCATTTGGTTTTTCATCTTTGTTTTTTAACGTTTCATTTTTCCCTCCTTCATTTTCTTTGCAGTTGGGATCGTGGCACTGTTGTGATCCTCGAAACTGAGATCCCCAGAATTGCCCTCTCCCAGGGGCCCTACATTATTTTCGCTCTATTGGTTTGGCCCGAGTCTGTAGTATACTCTGTTTAGTTATATTCTCCAGTTTTCCATAACGGAGTAGTTGGAATTTTCCTCATTGAACTTATTGTTTACCGTTGCCCATGGAAAACTTTGTTTAAAACTTCTTGGAGGTTAAATGCGTCCTCAGCAGATGAAGCCTCATGCAGATCCTAGTATCATCCACAAAGGATAAACGGTGCTGTGATGTATATTTTTGTCTTGTCTGATATGGGGGATAAGGAACAGGATGGGGAGAGTACTGTGCCTTGTGTAACAGAGCTCTTCACTATGGCAGCCCGATTTAAACTCTGTTGGCCACTACTCTTTGTGTTCGGTTTTTTTAGGAAGTTGAACATCCCCTCTCCCACTTTCCAGTTATTCTTTTAGCATATATTTTGTGAGCTATTACGCCATGATCGCACTTGTCTAAAGCTTTTGCAAAGTCTGTGTATATTACATCTGCATTCTGTTTCTCTTCCAGTGCATCCAAAACAATATTATAGTGATCCAGTAGTTGCGAGAGGCAGGAGCGACCTGCCCTGAACCCATGTTGCCCTGGATTGTGCCCTGGATTGTACCCTGGATTGTGCCCTGGATTGGCTGACACCGGGTGTTTGATTTAACACCAGGGCGACCCCGTGGTAAATGGGCGACACCAGTGGTTTGACTGAACCAGTGGCTGACCCCCAGTGGTGACGGGCTGACACAGTGGTGATTGCTGACACTGTGGTGATGACTGACCCCATTTTTGGTGCTGACCCCAGGGGTTGATTGCTGACCCCTGTGGTATTGGCTGCCCCGGTGGTGATGCACACCGGGGGGTTGACGGGCTGACATCAGGGGTGACTGCTGACACCGGTGGTGACTTGCTAAAACCCGGGGGGTGTTGATAAACCCCCGGGGTGATGGCTGACATCAGGGGTGACTGGCTGAAAAGATGGGACTGTACGGGGGAGTTCGATACGTGGATTAGGAAAGAAAATCACGTAGGGTTATTACGTAAAAGCTGTTAGGGGAGGGGGGCCCCTTCCCCAGCCGTACCTACCCTTGTTACACCGTAATATGACTAGCCGGCTGCAGCCCCTTGTGGGGGGCCTTTAATACTGCTGAGGTCAGCACAATATGATTCAGGTAGTGACTCAGGCAAGCGGTTGGTCTTTTGAGAAGGGGTTTACTGGTAAGGTTACTACACTGGGGATGGTAACTGGTTACTATACTGAGACTCGGGACGCAAAGATGTCGTCCAAACATACAACAAAATACAAACTAGGATGGCAGGTACGGCTTGGGCTATTCTATAAATATAAAAGTACACAACAGTAAACATTATATTTACAAATTAGAACAATGGGAGAAGCTTACGTAACTGAAACTGTAATCAATACAAGGTTACTATATACAAAAAAAAATAAACAAATGAACAAAACTAAACGTTGGGGTTACGTGATAAAAAAAATGTTGACGTCGATCTTTTCATGTGATCTGGATTCGAGAAGGAATATATACAAAGAAAGGGGTTTTTAAAACGAAGGGAGATTCGGTGCCCAAAAACTAGACTGTTAATCTCAGAAGGGGAGGACACAAACACAAAAAAAAAAAATTCTTGAATATGAAAAGTTGTCTGAATTATTCATTTATAAGGTTTTTTTACATTTACCCAATTTTCTAGGGTAGATTTGGCATATGCAGAATGGGTGTCATCTCGGGGAGGATCAAACTCTGTAGATTGGCTAATCATGCTGTATTTGAGGAAAATCTGAAGGGGAATTTTACAAATGATACTTGGGTTTTCCCATACTGTCGTTACTAGGAAAACACATTCGGGTTGATCGTCTGATGAGTATCAGGGGAAAGGGAGAGTAAGGTCAGGGGGATTGTCAGGTCTGTCACATTATTTGGGGTTGAAAAAATTATCACACATACTAACTTCATATGACCCAAATGCATTCTTTATATGACCAGACTAATCTCTCAAACCTTATACTTTTTACCAGTGTATGTTCAACTACTCGATAAGGACCAAAAAACTTTTGATCAAGCTTTGCATTGCAGACGTTTTATTAAGTTAAAGCATAACTCTCGAAACTTTGTTTTTGGGGATGGTTTTTGATCGAGTGTTTTGGACTCTTGTAAATTCTGCTGTTGATTTATGAAGTTTTTCACGGTTTTTCAAAAAACCCTTTTGAGCTAAGGGGTAGATTGTTAAAAATCATCAGGGTTGAAATTTTGGTTTCGGTTTAGAATATAACAACTATAGGGAAAACGTTTTTACACCATACAGTGCAAATGGGGAGTGCACTATAGAAACATTGTAAGCAAAATTTATAGCCCCTGCACACGGTATAACTTCACCCAAGTTTCACGTTGGGATGTAGTGGTCTCAAGACAAAAGTACTTTTTTTTGGGTTTGTTCCGCTAACCCTTGCTGGCAGGTGTAAAAAATGGTTTTTTTAGAGATTTTTTGTACAAGGTAAAAAAAAATTTTTCAAAATTTTCTTACAGAATTCACCTCCTTTATCTGTTACTAGGGACTTGGGGGTGGTATGCCTGCAGATAATGCGTTCTTTAAACGCTTTACACTGTCTGGCAGTCTTATCTGCAATAGGAACAAAACCGAAATATCTGGTGAAATGGTCTCCAAACACAGATGTTTTTTTTGGAGGGAACATTGGGAAAATTAGTTAACAAATCTAGCGCAACTCTTTCCCAAAGGGTTCGCTGTAGTTGGAACACTTGGATTGGATTGGACCATTAGCTTTGCCTTTATGTTGCATCAAAAAACATTCCTAACATACTCAGAAATATCATTGCCATTCGGGGCCCAAAAGTATTTCAACTGGCTTGTTTTATAAACGATCCAACCAGGGTGGCAACCCGGTACATCGTGAACTAGCTGAAAGGCTACATTCATGGACGGGGAATTACAAAACTGGTATCTCTTCTCTAGGAGTACCAACTCGGCTGTTCGATACAGTAATTCTTGGTTCATGACAAAGTCACTGTGGGTGCTGGGGCTTACATCAGAATAAGTTTTCCCCTGGACGGGGAATCGTACCACCAGACCACATGGATCTTTCGTTGAGCTTTCTTTACATTTTAGCACTAAATGGAGGGTTGCAGTTACATACTAAAAAGTCGCGATAAGGCATTGCGACTACATTTGATTTGCCAGGTAATGCTCAAAGGGGGGGATTGAACTTTATAGTCAAGGTCCATCTAGCTAACCTTCCATGGTTTTTGTTCGGGAAAAGGGATCAGTGGAGCATGTTTGTCAAGACATGAACAGAGTATGAAATAATTTTTGGGAAGGTTTTAAAAGACCAAACTATTGCTAAAGCTTTGCTCGTTACTGTATAATTGCGTTCCACCTTCGTAAAATGGCTAGAAAAATGCAACTCTTGTCTTGCCATCGGTTTTCGAGCTAGTACGGCCCTTGCCAATTAAACTGCATCAGTTGTCAGATAGAAGGGCTTAGAAAAATTTCGGGGAAATTTCAAAATGGAGCAGAGTTAGCTTTTCTTTTAGAGTTTGGAATGCTCTTTTTTTGAGGGAAAGGGGTCCAAAAAAAGGAGCATCTTTTTTAAAGCCTCAGTTAGAGGAGCAGCTATGGAAAAAAATTGGCAATGAAAATCTATAAAAACCTCTAAGCCACAAAGGATTTACGGCTCAGCAGTTTTGGGAGTTGGAAAATTTAGTACTGCAGTTACTTTATTTTGGTCAGTCGTAACCCCTTGGAGTGATACGTGCCCAAGAAACAAAATTTTGATCGAAAAATTAAAATTTTGACATTTTTGATTTTTAAATTTGGCTTCTTAAAGCTTCCCAAGCACACACAAGTTTTTCAAGTTGTACCCACGTCTTTAGACAGACGTTTACGTCATCAAATACACCATAAGTGCATTACCTTGAGACCTCAAAAGATATTAGTCATGACCCGGGAAAACGTGATGGGGGAAGATCGAATCCAAATCCCATAGGGAAATGAAATGACCTGTGGAGGGGAAATGGTTTTTTTGGGCTGTCCTCGTGAAGGGGGACTTCCCAAAACCCCTGTAAAAAAATTTAGGGTTGAAAGACTTTGTTATCTCCGATATTACGTAAAAGTCCCCCCATACGGGGAGGGGGAAAAGCGTCTGGAATGGTTTTCGCGTTTAACTTCCAAAAAGTAAAATTACGGGACCCCAAAGCCCACCTTCTGGGTTATATCAAGGGGCATTCCAAGGTGAATTGCTAGGTGCAATAACTCCATCATAAGCATTTGATTGATCAATTTTTCGCGACAGAAAATGTGAATGAGGATTCTGTACCAGGTATGTAGATGGGTCTGACCGGGTTTCAGTGGAATACGAGGGGACAATAAGTTCGTTAACCCTTTTCACCTGGAAAAAGCAAGGCTTTACGACGTTTGTTCAACAGAATCAAAAAACGTTGATTCATGGGGGAATCAGGGGGACTAAGTCTTTCTCCTCTACTGGTGGAACAGATTGACCAGTGAAGGGTAGGTCTCCTCGGCAAAAAAATGCACCACCCACGGGGTCGGGTGAAAAACACCCTCTCCCTGAAAAGGGAAAGGAAGTGAAAAAAGGTCAACAAGTTTGGTATTTGCCCTGAGCGAACACTTGGACCAAAATGTTGGCCGGGTAAATTTGGACTTCTATCTCTTACAACATGTAAGGATGGTTCAACAAATAGACCTTTTTATTTTGCGGGAAATCATGTAAACTAGGACTTTATCCCCATCTGGAACACTAGGAACAACTACAACATTAGTGAGGCCTGCCGCAACAAAAACGTCTTTCTGCAGATGGCATGTGACATCAAAGAGTGGCTTTACTATTTGAATAATTTTTTTCCCGAAAAAGCGCCCCCTGTGGAGAAATACTACTCGAACTAGAGGCTTGCAGGGATAGGTTGTGCCTCAAGGCAACGAGCGTCCTCGGACACTTGAGGCATGGACTACGCAAACTAAGGTAAGGGGGAAAACAGATGGGAGTGACAGAATTACCCCCCTACCGCTTGGGTACGCTACGGGAGATGCATTAGCTTGAAAGGCTTAACCGTACATAACCTGCGGCATATCAGTTTTCTGATCCAAGCGGAAACCCCCAGAATGGAACGATTAAGTCGTCAATTTGTCCCTGCCATCGAAAAGGGTCGAGCACAATGCGTAAGCTGCATGGAAGCAAATCCCCGTAGAAGGGGCACCAGGGAAAGTAATTGGTCGACAACAGGAAGGAAGCAGTGAAGTCTCTACCTTGGATAGAAAAGGTTTGGGGGAATCCGACCCCGGAACGCAGGGGAGAACCCAAAATCCCCTAAGGGGGGGACACAGGAGGGTTTACGAGAAGGACAGTCTAAAATTCTTATCCTTAAAAAACTAGACCTAATAATATTGATTTGCGCACCCGAGTCCCTGAAAAATTTAACGGGCGCATTTTAGACAGTGCTTTCACTATGGGCCTATTGTTGCATTTAAGTTATGTGCAACAAAAGGTGGATTGCACAAAAAGATTTTCTATCCATCCCCAAAAAACTTAGTCGAGACATGTGAAGCAACCTTCAGCGGGTTGTCATTCTGAACTGCTTAAGGGGTTTAAAAAATTTAAAGGGGATGGGGTTTTTCTCATTTTCACCTAATTCACCATGGGACGGTTTGTGGGGCGCTCGAAAACCCCCGAAAAGAAGAAAAGAGCCGGTTCTGGTTGTTTGAGAATTGAATGAATGAGCCTGGTTCTGGTTATTTGAGAACCCGATATCTTTTCCTCGACGGGTTCTGGGTTGGAACCCATGAAAGACCTAGGACTGAAGGTTATAGAGAGCTTGCACTCAGATGGTCATGTCCATGTTTCTATGTAATTCAGTAGGGAAAATTGAGTTCTCTCATACGACGTCTCTTAGGATAACTATCAGGGGCAAAAATTTTCAATTGTCCACGGGGGAAAAAAAACCCCAGTTGTAAAAATTCCCCCACTTGGTTAATGCTTGAATCTCGGGGTTTTAAAGCTTCTGTACCCCTTTTTGGGACTCTGGATGGTCCCCGATTTTCTCTGTGGCGCAAACGAGGTGTTTCAGATGGGGGGGTAAAAGTGTGACTTACCCTTTTTAATAAGGGGGAAAGTACCCTGGGGGGCCAAGGGAAACAAATTTAAGGGTAAGGGGGCCATCGTTACAGTTTGGGAGGATACCCATAAGCACCAAAAGAAGCAGGCGGCTTGTTCTTTGATTTTCTCCAAAAAACTGTATTTTTGCAAATGATTCTTAAATGGGTTTTGCTCTTCAGGGAAAAGTGTGATTGGACAGCATTTAAAAGATGTAAAAGTTTTGTCTAATCAAAAAGCAAATGCACTCAACGATTCATTACTATGGGTGTAGCATTCATAGTTCCCCGAACGAATATGGATCACTGTTTTTTACTGGGGCAAGGAAAGAACGAATCAGTTCCCCATATTGTGCCACTTTGAAAAATTCTGAAGCCCGAACAAAGGGGTCAACAACGTGAACAGCAGAGGGGAACGATAAAAAGCTTCTTTAGCAAGTTGTAAGGCTTTCCTTGAAGGGGGACCTTCCCCTAGGGCACAGCACGAAACGAATGGGTGTAAAACCAGCTTCAAGACTATGTACATGGCCATTGAAAAAAGGAACGCATCAAGGGGTCCCAGTTAAAACTATAAAAATCCGGTGTCTGGGTCGGTCTTCATCGGTAAGGAACTGTGAGGACTGAGAAACCAGCATAGCCTTGGGGTCTGAGGTCGAAATTCAAAAGGACCCCTTGACGGGATGTGAACATAATGGCAAAGTAACACGAGAACAAAAAGGGAAAAAAATGAAAAATAAAATGATATAAAAATTAAAAATCGAAATAAAAAAAAAATAAACTAATTCAGCAGAAATTTAAAAAAAAATTAATGTCTAAGATCACTGCAGAGGAAGGAAAACTCAATTTAAAGGACTATGACCAAAATAAAAATAAAAATTTCATGAAAAAATACAATAAAAAAAACTGGGACTGAATTTAAATTTAAAATAGCTGTCTTTTCTTTGCAAAAGAAAATTAATTAATTAAAAATTTTTTAAAAAAATGTGAAGTATAAAAAAAAAATTATTTAAAATTGTTAACTGGGAAAATTTTAAATATTTTCAAGAATGCATAGACAAAATTAAAATATAATCATAAAAAAATCAATAAAAAAAATAATTCAAGCAGAACAAGTACACAAAAAAAAGTGTCACTGGGAAAAATCAGGTAAAAAAATAAATTAAAAAAATTAAGAAAAAAAAAAAAAACGATTGAACACTTTAACCTTTAATTTTAATTAGGAAAACAATTTACTCAAACAGATAAGAAAACACTTTACGTTAAAAATAATTGTAATTGCTAGAGGAATTTGTTAAGAATTATAAAAAAGAAATTAAAAAAAAACACAGGAAAAAAACAGGAATTAACACTTACGTGACGGAGCACACTTCGTATTGTTTTTCTTACAAAAAATTCCTCTGTGACTATTCAAAAAAATTTGCGTATGTTCGACAAAAAATTTTTTGGCAAAAATAATGGCACACAGTCTGCGAAAAAATTAGAGGGAAGAACACTGCTGGCATACGAAAAAAAAAAACACAATAGAAAAAAATGGATAATTTGGGATCTGGGGTGAATATCACGCTGAAATACAATGACACAACCTGGGAAAGAATACAAAAAAAAAAATAATCACTGCACACAGAGGACTGACTGGTACACTAACAATAAAAACTTACTAGAGCGGGGTAGCATAAAGAAAACACAGAATAAAAAAAATAAGAAAAATAAAACACTAAAAAAATTTTTAAAATAATGATTAACAAAACGAAAAACAGGTTTTGAGTACAAAGCAATTTACTATAAAAATCTCACACACGCAAATGTCTTTTAAATGCAAGAAAATGTCTCAAGAAAAAATTTTCACTGGGGTTGGGGTAGTAGCGGGGGGATTACTGGTGATGGGGGGGGTGTAAGTGCCCCCCGCGGGGATAGGGCGCCTCCACTTCCTGTTGTCGGAAGAAAAGTGCTTTCGGGGAACTACATAACCGGCTTTTTCTTGGCACCAGCTCAATCTTTTCCATTATGGAGCCAAAAAGTACTAGGACCCCTTTAAAAGGGGGCAAACAAACCCCAGAGATAGGGTCGGTGGGGGGAGAGGTGGGGGGTGGTGGGGGGTGGGGGTGAGTAGGGGGGGGGTGGGGGTGTTCTCTGCTGGCGCCCTGGGGCGGCCCCCACTCTTCCCACGAAGGTGGCTTAAGCACCTATGCCACAGGAAGGGGAAAACCACTCTTAGCATCCAACAGGGGCACAAAGCGATATAGCAATACTCAAGGAACTTGGGTTCTTACTGCGTGGTTACTTTCTTTTCGTGGGTTAGAAGCTGGGTTGGCTGACGGTTACCCACAGAAAGGCGACGTGCCAAAGCAGGGACAGTTGGATGACAGGAGACAGGCTGGATGATAGGGTGACTGGCGTTCACTTCCACAGTCTGGCTTACTGACGGCTTAAAATTTCAAAATCGGGTCAACCCCCCGAGATTGAAGCAATTCACACAACTAACCAGGAGCTTGAAAGGGGGGTGCAACAGGGTTGCAGGCAGTAGGTTTAGGGGGTAAGCTTGGGGGGAGGTGGTGCTTTGGGGGATGGCTGGTTGGGGGACGGTTCACCTTAGACCCTGGCGCTACTCAACAAACAGCCTTCTAATGCCTTGAATTACCCTTAAAAAGTAAATCACGCTCCCCACCCCTGTACCATTTACATGTGGGAGTTCAATCATGGATTAGGAGAAATCCACGTAGGCGTTATTACGTATAATTTCTGTTATTTGGAGAGGCCCCTTGCCAGCCGTACTTCTCCTTGGTTACACTCGTAAAACTGACTAGCCCGGCTGCATACCCTAGTGGGGGGCCTTTGAATCTGCTGAGGTCAGCACAAAATGAATTGGGGTGACTCAGGCGGACGGTTTGGTCGTTGAGTCAACGGACGGTTCTGGTAACTGGTTACTATACGAATGGTAATGGTTTACTATACTGAGAACTGGCCCCGACATCAGTGGTGATGGGGAAACAGATGGTGATGGCTGACACCGCCCCAAAAAGCTACGCGGGGAATGAACTAATATGCAAGTCAGGTCGAGTCGCCCCCGCCGTCTGCCCACCGAAAATTTTTTATTTTTTTTTTTTACAAATTTTTTGACTAGTTTCAGTGATAGATTTAAATCTTTTTACAGAGGGAATTCACAATATTTTGAAAGCAAAAAACTGAGCAATTGGGTTTTGAATTTAAATTTTTCCTGGGAAGGTTTTGGGAGCAAGTCCCCCCGGCTCGGGGGAGACCCGGTCCGTGGTGGATCAGGGTATGATCTCCAGGGTGTTATTTCTGGCCCCACGCAAACTGACTTTACGAATCACAGCCGGCTAGTCAGGGGCTGACTTTAGGTGCCTACCAGTGCCTTTCTTGAAGACATACTAAGGCATACTAATAGTGCTCAGGAAGTGACACATCAGCCGGGTTTAAAACCTATTTACTACTAGTAAACAGAGGAAGTAGGTGTTTAAAAAAAACATCCCTATGGTCTCATCCGGCGCAGGAAGCGACTCAGCCACGTGACTAGGTATTTACTAGCAGTTGAAACGCGGCACAGGGGGTCCGAACATGATTATTTGACACCTGTTTACCCGCTAAGTGAACCTGTGCAGTGGCATCTGCCAGTTTCTGCCTTAGCTAAAAATTAACTGTGTAAAGACACAGTAATGAAACTTTTTAATTAACGCAGGAAAATGCAGTGTTCAGAAAATTATTTAAGGCGTTATTATCTTAGGAATTATTGGAAATCAATCGCATTTAAGGGGTTAATTTTAGTCATGACTGCAAAGGGTTTCTATTTCATAATGAGTTAGAGAAAGATATGTTCATGGTGTTCACCTCTTGTGAAAAACATTACAGGAAGTACACTTGTGTAGGATTTAGCAGTTGACAGGACAGATGTTTACTCTGCATGTATGGAAGTACACTTGTGTAGGATTACCGCAAGTTGACAGTGACAGATGTTTACTTCTGCCATGTAATGGAAGTACATTTTTGTAGGATTACCGCAAGTGACAGTGGGCAGATGTTTACTCTCTGCCCTGTATGGGAAATACACTTGTGTAGGATTACCGCAAGTTGACAGTGCCCGATGTTTTCTCTCTGCCATGTATGGAAGTACACTTGTGTAGGATTCCGCAAGTGACAGTGACAGATGTTTACTCTGCCATGTAATGGAAGTACACTTGTGTAGGATTACCGCAAGTTGACAGTGCAGATGTTTACTCTCTGCCATGTTTTGGAAGTACACTTGTGTTGGATTACCGCAAGTTGACAGTGCCCGATGTTTACTTTCTGCCATGTATTTAAGTACACTTGTTTTAGGATTACCGCAAGTTGACAGTGACAGTTGTTTACTCTCAGCCATGTATGGAGTACACTTGTTTTAGGATTACCGCAAGTTGACAGTGACAGATGTTTACTCTCTGCCATATATGGAAGTACACTTGTGTATGGATTACCGCAAGTTGACAGTGTCAGATGTTTACTCTCTGCCATGTATGGAAGTACACTTGTGTAGGGTTTACCGCAATTTTGACAGTGTCAGATGTTGGCTCTCTGCCATGTATGGAAGTACATTTGGGGTAGGATTACCGCAAGTTGACAGTGCCAGATGTTTATCTCTCCCCATGTATGGAATACACTTGTGCATTGGATTCCCGCAATTTGACAGTGACAGATGTTCTCTCTCCCATGTAGGAAGTACAACTTGTGTATGGATTACCGCAAGTTGACAGTGACAAATGTTTACTTTCTGACATGTATGGAAGTACACTTGTGTAGGATTACCGCAAGTTGACAGTGACAGATGTTTACTCTCTGCCATGTATGGAAGTACACTTGTGTAGGATTACCGCAAGTTGACAGTGCCAGATGTTTACTCTCTGCCATGTATGGAAGTACACTTGTGTAGGATTACCGCAAGTTGACGGGTGCCAGATGTTTACTCTCTCCCATGTATGGAAGTACACTTGTGTAGGATTACCGCAAGTTGACAGTGCCAGATGTTTACTCTCTGCCATGTATGGAAGTACACTTGTGTAGGATTACTGCAATTTGACAGTGCCAGATGTTTACTTTCTGCCATGTATGGAAGTACACTTGTGTAGGATTACCGCAAGTTGACAGTGACAGATATTTACTCTCTGTCACGTAAGGTCTACATAGTGCATCAAGTCACATCCTCTTCTATCTGTGTTACTTTGCAAGTAAATCTATGTAAAAAAGATAATTACGCATGGACTTTTAAATAATTCTCTTTTATAAAGACTGTACCCAGGCAATGCATGAAAATGGTATTTACAAGTTACATCCCTTGACAACTCTTTGCAATCTTAAAATATCGATATTTTGTTCTTGCTTATAATTTGTGTACACCTTCATAATGGTTGAAAACAAGTTTCATTTACTATTTTCGTAATGTCTGTTTACATAATAAATTAGAAAAATGCAACATGGTGTTTTCAATGTCTGCAAACAAGTAAGCCCTAACTGGGCAGGTACAAAAATCTAGATAGATTTGAGAAATTCTATCGACCATAGTAAATCAATTTTAATTTGTGCAATTTTGTCGACTTGCCCAGTAAATAATAATAATAATAATAATAATAATAATTAATAATAATAATAATAATAATAATAATAATAATAATAATCTTTATTTTTACAGGTACATGATACAACGTATTCAGACCGTAGCTGATATCAATAACATACCTATTTGCTGCTAGGTGAACAAGGACAGTAAGTGTAAGATGACTAACACCCAGGCACCTATTTGCTGCTAGGTGAACAAGGACAGTAGGTGTAAGGTGACTAAAACCCAGGCCACCTCTTGCCTGCTAGGTAAAACAGGGAAAAGCAGGTGTAAGATGACTAACCCCCGGGTATTTAAATTCTGCAGGTGAGCAGGGACAGCAGGTTGTAGGTGAATACACCCAAAGGTACCTACTTTGCTGCTAGGTGGCAGGGACAGCATTGGAAAGGGTGAATATCACCCAGGCACCTACTTGCTGCTAGGTGACAGGGACGCGGTGTAAGGTTGACTAACACCCAGGCACCTACTGCTGCTAGGTGAATAGGGACAGTAGGTTAAAGAAATATGCCCATTGAACTCAACCTTTGCCGGGGACTGAACACGACCTCAGAATGTGGCTGAGGTATTATCAAACCCTCCAAGGTTAATTAAAATGTCCAGTTTAACCCACCAGTAGCGTGAGACTAGCTCCTGGCCAAGGTGATGCACTGCCTGCCTGTCTGGCTATGAGCAGACTCTCGCATACTTGGTCCACCACTCTTCCTATAGTCCTTATCTTGTCGTCTTACCAACTTGTAAAAATCGGACAATAGTGAAGGAATATTTTCCCTAAAAGCACCCCTTTTGTGGATCCGTCAATGACGCCATTTAGAAATATGTTACTTTGTATGACATTTCCAGGTTATTCCAGTAATTTATAAATGTTATTTATTAAATTGTATTTAATGTTTCTGTTTAAACTTATTAGTTATTTGTCTGACCTCTTATTGCCGGTTGGTAGCTATATTGCTGACTTTGTTTACGGTGAGTGCAGCAGCCCTTGAACTGGAAAACTGTAACACCACTTAACCTCCAGCACCACTGTAACCACCAGACCCTCCAGCCCCACTGTAACACACTAGACCTTCAGTGCCACTGTAACACCACAGACCTCCAGCACACTGTAAACAACCAGACCTCCAGCCCCACTGTAACCCCACCAGGACCTCCAGCACCACTGTAACACCACTAGACCCTCCAGGTCCACTGTAAGACACTAGAACTCCAGTACAACCTTTATGGAACACTAGAACCTCCAGTACTACTGTAAGATACTAGAACCTTCAGTACTACTTTTAACACCACTAGAAACCTCAGTACACTGTAAGACTCATGTATTCCAGTACCACTGTTAGACTCATGTACTTCCGGGTACTACTGTAAGACTCATGTACTTCCAGTCCCACTGTTAGACTCATGTATTTCCAGTTACTACTGTAAGACTCATGTACTTCCAGTACTACTGTAAGACTCATGAACTTCAGTACTACTGTAAGACTCATGTACTTCCAGTACTACTGTTAGACTCATGTACTTCCAGTACTACTGTAAGACTCATGAACTTCCAGTACTACTGTAAGACTCATGTACTTCCAGTACTACTGTAAGACTCATGTACTTCCAGTACTACGACAAGACACGTGTACTTCCAGTACCACTGTTAGACTCATGTACTTCCAGTACCATTGTTAGACTCATGTACTTCCAGCACTACTGTAAGACTCATGTACTTCCAGTACTATGACAAGACACGTGTACTTCCAGTACCACTGTTAGACTCATTGTTGCAACCCCTGAATGGGTTGCAATGATTATTATGTATATGTATATTTTCATATAATTTTATATTGCTTATGTTTGCGATAATAGCTAAATCGTAAATATATTGCTTTATATTATTATTTGACTTAGTTATGTTGTTAGATAGGATGTAACATATTATGTGCTCAGTTCAAGTCTTGATTGTCTAATCTGTAATTATCGCTCTTTGCTCGTTAGACTGCCAGCTTTTGTTTCTGAGGGTGCAGCCCGTCCACGGAGCTATCACGTGATCGAGGGGGGGTGTCCTCCCTCGCCTGAAGTATTCAGTCTGGTCTGACTCTCTTGGTGGGTTGGACAGATTGTCTGTCCATTATTCTTGTTAGTTCTGTAGAACTTGTTCACAGAACAAATTTTATAACTTGTTGATTTTCGACGTTTTTACTGAGGTTGTGTGTCTCACAGACACTCTGAGTAACTAGGTCTGGCTGCAGCTTCTGACCTAACTTGTATGGGATCTGTGTATTATCACAGTTGGGGGAATTTTCTTATGCTGAACTTTTGATTAGTTGTATGGGAGTTTTGTGACTTTTGTGGAGGATCTGCTGTGGTCCCTACTTAGTGTATTATTTATCCCTTTTTCCTGATTCTGTGTCGCAGTTGCTTGTTTTATTGCTATTGGGCTTTTGCATTCTTTTTGTTGTTCAAGCAGGGCTGTTCTGATTGCCAGTTGGTCAAGAAGTTAGTTTATTTGAGAACTTTGTCAGTCACTTGTTTAAGTCTGGTCAAGTCTTAAGACATAGCGAACTACTTAGAGCACTTACAGCATACACAAACTTACTTTTACATATTGTAATATCTTATTAACATTTAATGTACCAGACGGTACTAAGAATTATAAATGTGATAATTGCTTTCAGCACAATACTATTGTATACGAGAGAAGTGATTATTATTATTTTGTTGATATTGATTTAATTTAATTTGATAATATACCTCTAGACAACTTAATGATTAATAAATTTATTAAATTTTAATTTCTCTAGTTAGTAGCCTACCAGTTGTAATCCTGAAGCACTATTGAATCATACTGAATTCTAATGGATAATTGGACAAGGATACTGACTAATTGTTATGAAAACCCAGTAACTGGCTGGATGCTAGAAGAGCAGTCCTTTCTAGTATTCACTGGAGATCTCTAAGCTTTTAGAATCGCGATTTTTGTAACAAATGGGGGCCTGTCCGGGATGCTCTTGATCCAAGGTGTTGGAGAAACTATCCGGGATGCTCTTGATCCAAGGTGTTGGAGAAATTGTCCAGTTTGACATACTAGTAACTCTATGATCAAACACTTTGAGTACTTTCCTAATCTGAAGACTTTGAGTTTAGTCTTGTACAACATACTAGGTGGATGTATGTACCTGACTGAGTCTCTTCATCCAAGGAGATGGAAATACTGTTTATGAGTTCTAGCTCTAAGACAACCAACACTAAAATTCCTATTAGGATTATAGTTTCCCATAATCACTCTCTCATAGTACACTTATTTTCGTGATGTATGCCAAAGTGAAACAAATAATTGATACTCTGACTTTGTCTGAGTTAAGTACATTAAAACTTCAGAAGTGTTGGCAAGTAGCCAAATATCTCGGTGTGACGTATAACAGGAATTACACCGCAGAAACTGTCAGAGCGTTAATTAAAGATATATTGTTTCCTGCTCATACATAGATGTCTGATTATGATTCAGATTCAGAAAGCCTATTGTCACAATTAGGAAGTATGACTCTATTTGATGACGTAGAAGAAAGAGCAACTATGGCAGAAGTGTCTGAGCCTTGTGAACCTCTGCTCACTCCTTCCCTCAATGACACATTAGTACAGAGTATAGCTGGTAGTATGACTAAGCCTCACGCTAGTACTGTGTATGCAACACCTGTATCTACTTATTCTAGACCAGATCTAGACTCTCTAGGGACGGCTGGACTAAGTTTCCGACCTAAGGACAGTCCAGAAAGACATATTAATTTCCCTACTCCTCCATTACCCACTGGTCCTATCTCTCAGGAACAGTTTGAGAGGTTTGAACGTCTCATTATGCTGCAGACTGCACAAATAGAGGCACAGAGGAAAATGAACGAAGATTTCAAAAGAGAAAATGTTCGTCTGGGAAGACAACAGACTGATAGATCACAGGACACATTTAATGTGCAGAAAGCTGCATCCATGGTTCCTAAGGTTTTTGAAAGTGACTTAGACACCTATTTTGATGTGTTTGAGAACCAGGCACATGCTATGAACTGGGCCACCGTAAGCACTGGGCTACCTTGTTGCACACAGCTTTGACAGGAAGAGCTCAAACTTGTACTGCTGCTTTACCATTTGCCAAGTACATCAGTTATGACGCTGTCAAACAAACTATTTTAGAGACATATAACTTGTTACCTGTAAGTTATCACGTGCATTTCGTATGTTACAACGACGACAAGATCAAACTTGTGTCGAGTTTGCTCATGAGAAAAAAGTTGCATTTGAGAGGTGGTGTAGGTCTGCCAAGTGTAACAATTACGACAGCCTTGTTCAGTTGTTACTACATGAAGAGTTTAACAACTGTATGTCTGCTGACATACAAGAATATCTGATCGATCATACTACCTCGGATATTCTGGAAACTGCAGCATTAGCAGACAATTACGAGATTTCTCACAAATTTGTACGTACTAAAACACAAAGAAACAAGGTAACTAAAAATTGTCCTAGAAGTTGGCAACCAAAATCAGCTGCTCATTGCCAGCCTGATGTACCTGCTACTGTAACTTCTCGTACCTTTACCAGGAAAACTCACAATCCTGAATCTGTCTCTGTGGCTAGACAGAAATCTGATATCGAGAAGAAGAAAGTTAAATGTACCTATTGTAACAGAAAGGACATGCTAGAGAGTATTGCTATAAGTTGGAAAGAGATACGAGAAGCAGTCGTGCGGCTGACGCGCCCCACTCAAGTCGTATCCTCTTCCGAGCAACAAAGGCACCAAAATCCTAGTAATACCTCTGATCCTACTGTTTTAGATAATATTACTCAGGACAGATGACTAGCGTCAGAGAGTGTATCTGACGAAAAGATTCGCTCAGCGATGAGTCCTTACTTTTTGAGAGGTAAAGTAGGATTTGACGAATCACATCTAACTGAGATAATTACTTTCAGAGACACTGGCAGTTATCTCACCTTATTAAGAGAAGATGTACTGCCCATAACTGATGATACCTATTGCAAGATAGATGTATGTTAGAAGCCTATGGAGGGGCTGTTATAAAAGTACCTCTTCACAAATATACATGAAAAACTATTATCTGGTTATATTTAGAGGTATATCCAGGGGTGTTTTTCCCCATCAGGTCAGGGGACTTTTTTAGGGAACGATATCCTTCTGCTGGATATGTAAAAAACCCCACTTGTGATTGATAATAACACTGATGATAATTATCCCATGAAGTTGTAGAAGAAAACCCATTTTTTTTTCCCTTCAGCGAAAATTGAGACTATGTAAAAAGATTAAACAACCACCCTGTTTTGTTGAGTTGGGTGGATGACAATGATTTGGGTTTAAAAATTTGTGTTTATGATCCTGTCCCCGGGATCATTAACACACCCCCCATGTCACAACCAGTCAGGAATATAAACGTTAAATTTCTAATCATGATGTTTAAATCAAGGATCAGTTTGTGATCATAAAGGGAAAAGACTGGAGATTAGCAGTTTACTGAGAGTAAAGGGCAAAGGATCTCGTAATTTTACTATTCAGCAACGTTGTACGAGGGAGAAAAATCTGCAATTGCAGTGATAGTGTTTCCACCGAGTAAAGCATTTGTATTTTTCCCAGTTGCATTTCGTGAACAACCCATTTTTTGTCACAATAGCCCCAAGGAGGAATTTGGGGTCAAGAAGACACCGGTTAAACGGCAAAACTTTTTATTTGGGCCAAAGATGAAGGAAACAGGTGCCGTGAAACGTTCCACGTGTGTCAAGTAAAGGGCAAGCCAGCACCCACACGCCCACCTAACCTCTGGTTCACTAATCAAAGTTCGTTCATCTGGATTTAAAATAGTTCAGATTTGTCAAAAGGTTGAAGCTTCTCTTTCCCTCTGCCTTTGTTGAAAGCCTAATTTCAATCTTCCCTTTTGACATTAGATGCGAGGGGTTATACAGTGGGTTTGTGCTCCCAACGTAAAACTCCATAATTCTCCACAATTTTTTTATTTTCATCTAAGCTTTATTACACCAGAAAAATTTGCCACTATTGAGAAAGAGGCTCTACCCTTTGTGGTGTCCTTTGGGAACTTTTTTAGTGTATTTGGGGCACTTCCCCATTTTAAATTAACGTGATTTTAATGCCAAATACCTTTTTTTTATTGCTTTGTAAAATTTCAGTAAGTAACTTAACCCTCCAGCCCAAAAAACATGTTATTCTTTCCCAGGGTCTAATTATTATTTTTTATATATTCACAGTATGATGTGTGTGAGAAGGAGACAGAACTATGATGAGGGGGTTGTAGTGCAGGAAATGTATTGTGTGATGGAACCTGTCGCCCCAGACAACCCCCTCCCCCTCACTACACACCTTAAGCTTTTTCTATCAGATTTCATACTGTCTCGCTTTCCACAACCACTATTTAAAGAGTGGAATGCTGTTCCGGCTATACAAAAGATATTATGCTTGTTTGCACTACCCCTGTTCTACCCCTGATGTACATAACCACGGTATGCGGAGAAAACAATACTGTGCACTGCCCTGTATTGGGGGCATATTTAGGGTTAGCCGTGAAATTATAGAGGTGCTTGCACAAGAGGATCTGTTTTAATGTTTAATTGTAATAAAGTTGGTAGTTTACCGAAAATATGAAAAGTAAAAGGACAAAAGTGCAACTAATGGACTTTTTAAGGGGAAACGTTTCGCCCCAGGGTTTTATAAAGCCAAAAAACAATACATGGACACGGGGGTATTAAAGGCGCGGTGGGGTCAAATAGTAGGGTCCCCTTTTTCAGTTCACTTGGATAGAGAGCATATAAACAAAAAAAAAATATGGAAAAATAATTTGACATGAAAAAGGATTAAAAACTATTATTCAATTGGTTACAATAATAACTAAAGAATTTTTTTCATGCACCTCGCAAAGTCTTTTTTTAAAAAGGAGAAAAGTGTTTGGCAGGGTTTACTTTTGGGAATTTTTCGCAAGACTTGGGAGAGGGTAACTGCCGGTTTTGAAAAATTTATTGAAACAGCGATCAGGCTGTTTCAGGCACTTGCGTCTGCAAAAAATTAGTTTCTTTGACCACAAAAATTGGGCGTCTCTGAATTTTCATAGAGATTGGGGAATTTCGGGTTTTACACAGGGGGAGTTTAAAATTGTCGTTCCCCACTGCGTAAATGAAAACATTTACTGGAGAGGGGGAAAAGTTTGCCACATTAAATGCACATTAGTTGCATTTGCCTTTTCTTTACAAAGTTTTATTTTTGTTGTTTTTAACCAGTAATCAGTAATGTAAGACATTAATCAACTCCAGTGCGCCGTTTGCGTTTTGGGGGGGTTGCAACCCCTAATGGGTTGAATGATTATTATGTAAATTTTTATATTTTATATAATTTTAATTTTTATGTTTGCGTAATAGTAAAACGTAAATATATTGCTTTATATTATTATTTGATTATTTGTTGTTTTAAAAGGGTGTAAAATATTTGGTAGTTAAGCTTGATGGGCTAAAATACTGTAATTATCGCTCTTTGCCGTTAGCTCCGGCTTCTGTTTCTGACGCACCCGTCCCTGGGGCTACAGTGTCGAGGGGGGGTGTCCTCACCTCGCCTGAAGTACAGTCTGGGCTAGACTTCTTGGTGTTGGACAGATTGTCTGTTATTATTCTTGTTAGTTCGTAGAAATCTTTCACAGAACATTGCAAAGACTTAGTGATTTTTTGACGTTTTTACGAGGTTGTTGTCTCAAGACCTTGAGGGAACTCAGGTCCGAGCTGTAGCTTCTGACCTAACTTTAACGGTATCTTGTATTACACGTCGGGGATTTTCTTTTGGAAAATTAGATTCAGTATATGGGTTTTGTGATTTTGTGGAGGGACGCTGATGGTCCCCACTCAGTTAATTAATTATCTCCTTGTCCTGTTCTGTGTTGCATTGCTTGTTTTTTTCTTTGGGCTTTCATTCTTTTTTTGTTCAAGCGACTGTTTTGATTGCCCGTTGGTCAAAAGGGTTTGCTTATTTAGGACTTTGTCAGTATTGTTTAAGTCTGTCAAACTTTAGACAAGCGAACTATTAGAGCACTTCACGCATACACAAACTTACTTGTACGATTTTTTAATATTTTATTAAATGTTTAAAGTACCAGAGGTACTTAAGAAAAAAAAAGTGAAATTTCTTCACAAATACTATGTATACGAGAGAAATGAAATTATTATTTTCTTATATTGATTTTAAATTTGATAATATCCTTAGACAATTAATGATTTAAAAAATTTATTAAAATTTTTAAATTTTTCTAGTTTAGCCTACCGTTTTAAACCGAAGACTATTGAACATACGAATTTAATGGGTAATTGGACAAAGGATAAGACTAATTTTTACAAAAACCAGTAAAGGGGGGGATGCAGAAGGGGGAGTCCTTTCTATTTTTCACTGGAGATCTCAAGCTTTTAGAATCGCGTTTTTTGTAACACTCTTGTACTTCCAGTACTACTGTAAGACACATGTACTTCCAGTATTACTGTCAGACTCATGTACTTCCAGTACTACTGTAAGACACATGTACTTCCAGTATTACTGTCAAGACTCATGTACTTCAGTACTTCTGTAAGACCATGTACTTCCAGTTACTGTATGCACTGTACTTCAGTATTACTCAGGTCTTGTACTTCCAGTACTACTGTAAGACTCATGTACTTCTAGTACTTCTGTAAGACTCATGTACTTCTAGTACTTCTGTAAGACTCATGTACTTCCAGTACTTCTGAAAGACTCATGTACTTCCAGTACTACTGTAAGACACATGTACTTCCAGTATTACTGTCAGAGTCATGTTACTTCCAGTACTTTGTAAGACTCATGTACTTTCCGTACTACTGTAAGATCATGTTCCATGTACTTCTGTAAGACTCATGTACTTCCAGTACTTCTGTAAGACTCATGTACTTCCAGTACTTCTGTAAGACTCATGTACTTCCAGTACTTCTGTAAGACACATGTACTTCCAGTACTACTGTCAGACACATGTACTTCCAGTACCACTGTTAGACTCATGTACTTCCAGTACTACGACAAGACACATGTACTTCCAGTACCATTGTAAGACATATGTACTTCCAGTACTACTGTAAGACGCATGTACTTCCAGTACCACTGTTAGCCTCATGTACTTCCAGTACCACTGTAATACTCATGTACTTCCAGTACCACTGTAAGACTCATGTACTTCCAGTACCACTGTTAGACTCATGTACTTCCAGTACCACTGTAAGACTCATGTACTTCCAGTACCAATGTTAGCCTCATGTACTTCCAGTACCACTGTTAGACTCATGTACTTCCAGTACCACTGTAAGACTCATGTACTTCCAGTAGTACAGTAAGACTCATGTACTTCCAGTACCACTGTAAGACTCATATACTTCCAGTACCATTGTTAGACTCATGTACTTCCAGTACCACTGTAAGACTCATGTACTTCCAGTACCACTGTAAGACTCATATACTTCCAGTACCACTGTTAGACTCATGTACTTCCAGTAGTACTGTAAGACTCATGTACTTCCAGTGCCACTGTAAGACTCATGTACTTCCAGTACCACTGTAAGACTCATGTACTTCCAGTACTACTGAAGACAATGTACTTCCAGTACTACTGTCAGACACATGTACCGTCCAGTACCACTGTCTTAGGACTCCTGCCTACTTCCGCTTCCTCTGTAAGACAATGTACTTCCAGTATACTGTTAGACTCATGGACTTCTAGTACTGACTGATAAGACACATGTACTTCCAGTACTACTGTTAGACTCATGCCCCGCCTACTACTTCTAGTACTACTGCTAAGACACAAGTACTTCCAGCTACCATTGAAAGACACATGTACTTCCAATATTACTGTAAGACACATGTTACTTCCAGTACCACTGCTAAGACAATGTACTTCCAGCTACCACTGTAAGGCCACACATGCCACTACCAAAAATACCACTTGGTAAAACACATGCTACTTCCCAGGACCCTGCCTAAGACACATGTACTTCCAAGTACATGTTAGAATCATATACTTCCAGTACTACGACAAGACACATGCTACTTCCAGTACCATGTGAGACACATGTACTTCCAGTACCACTGTTAGACTCATGTACTTCCAGTACTACGACAAAACCACATGTACTTCCCCCATGCCATACCACTGTACACGTGTACTTCCTGTACCACTGCTACACGTGCCTACGTCCTGTACTACGGCTACGCGTTACTTCCTGTACCACTGTACACGTGTGCACCTCTCCTGCTACATGAACACGTGCTACTTCATGCTACCACTGTACACGGCGTACTTCCTTGTACCACTGAACAGTGTACTTCCTGTACTACTGTACACGTGATAACTTCCTGTTCTATGTACACGTGGACTTCCTGTACCACTGACTACACGTGTACTTCCTGTACCATGCTACACGTGCTACTTCCTGCTAAAACTGTAAACGTAAGTGTACTTCCTGTACCACTGCCCTACACGTGTACTTCCTGTACCTTACTGCCTACACGTGTACTTCCTGTACTTCATGCTACACGTGTACTTCCTGTACCACTGATACACGTGTACTTCCTGTACAACTCTACACGTGTGCTTTCCTCGTACATACCTGATACACGTGTACTTCCTGCTACCCACTGTACACGTGTACTTCCTGTACCACTGTACACGTGTACTTCCTGTACCACTGTACACGTGTACTTCCTGTTACCACTGTAACGTGTACTTCCTGCTACTACTGACCTACACGTGTACTTCCTGTACCACTGTACATGTGTACTTCTTGCTACCACTGCTACACGCTGTTACTTCTGCCCCTACCACTGTTCACGTGCTACTTCCTGCTACCACAGTACACGTGTACTTCCTGTACCACTGTACACGTGTACTTCCTGTACTACTGTACACGTGTACTTCCTGTACCACTGTACACGTGTACTTCCTGTACTACTGTACACGTGTACTTCCTGTACCACTGACTACACGTGTACTTTCACTGTACCACTGAAACGTCGTACTTCCTGTCACTAACGGTTACACGTGTACTTCACATGACCTACTACTGCTACACGTGCCTATTCCTGCTTACTACCTGTACAGTGTACTTTCCTGCTACTAACTGACTACACGTGTACTTCCTTGCTACCACTGTACACGTGTACTTCCTGTACCAATGTACACGTGTACTTCCTGTACTACTGTACACGTGTACTTCCTGTAGCACTGATAACGTGTACTTCCTGCTACCACTGTACACGTGTACTTCCTTGTACTACTGTACACGTGTACATTCCTGTAGCACCTGTACAGTGTACTTCTGCTACTACTGTTACAGTGTACTTCCTGTACTACTGTACACGTGTACTTCCTGTACTACTGTACACGTGTACTTCCTGTACTACTGTACACGTGTACTTCCTGTACTACTGTACACGTGTACTTCCTGTACCACTGCGCCCCTACACGTCTGCTATTTCCTGTACTACTGCTACACGTGTATTCCTCTACTACTGGTACACGTGTACTTTCCTGTATACTGCTACACGTGCTTACTTCCTGCCTAATATGATACACGTGTAACATTCCTACTACTACTGCTACACGCGCTACTTCCTGTACTACTGTACACGTGCCTACTTCCTGCTACTACTGCTACACGTTGTACTTCTCTACTACGTACACGTGTACTTCCTGTATACTGTACACGTGTACTTCCTCTACTACTGTACACGTGCTACTTCTGACTACTAATGTACACGTGTACTTCCTGCATACCATGTACACGTGTACTTCCTTACCACTGCTACACGTGTACTTCCTGCTACAATGTACCCGTAATACTTCCTGTCTACTGCTACACGTGTACTTCCTGTACCACTGCTACACGTGTATTCATTGTTACTATCTTGCCTCCGTCGCTACTTCCTTACTACTGCTACAAGTGTACTTCCTTGCTACCACTGTACACGTGTACTTCCTCTACCACTTGTACAGTGTACTTCCTCGTACTACTGTACACGTTGCTACTTCCTGCCCTACCACTGTTCAGGTGTATTCCGTATAGACTGCCTACACGTTGTACTTCCTGCTATACTCTCACGTGTACTTCTGCTACCACTGCTACAAGTTGTTACTTCCTGTTCTACTGTACACGTGCTACTTCCTGCCTATCTACTGCTACACGTGTATCTTCCTCTTCCATGTACACGTGTACTTCCTGTTCTTCTGCCTACACGTGGTACTTCCTGTACTACTGTACACGTGTACTCCTGCTACCACTGATGTACACGTATATTCCTGTACTACTGTACACGTTGTTACTTCCTGTATACTGTACACGTGTACTTTCTGATACTACTGTACACGTGTATTCTGTACTAACTGCCTACACGTGCACTTCCTGCTACTACTGCTACACGTGTTACTTCCTGTACCACTGTACACGGCTACTTCCTGTACTACGACTACACGTGTACTTCCTGCTACTACTGTACAAGCCACTGTACTTCCTGTACCACTGTACACACCCGCTGCACACCTGTACTTCCTGTATACTGTACACGTTGTACTTCCTGTACTTCTGTACACGTGTACTTCCTGCTACTTAATGCTCTTCGTGTTGTACTTCCTGTATACTGTACACGTTGTACTTCCTGTACCACTGTACACGTGTACTCCTGTACCACTGCTACACGTGTACTTCCTTTAACATGCCTACACGTGTACTTCCTGTACCACTGTACCACGTGTACTTCTGTTACCACTTTACCGTGTACTTCCTGTACCCTGTACACGTTGTACTTTCCTGTACTACTGTACACGTGTCTTACTGCTACCACTGTACACGTGCTACTTCCTGTACCCACTGATAACACGTGTCTTCCTGTACTACGCGCTACACGTGTACTTCCTGCCTACTACTGTTACACGTGTACTTCCTGCTGACTTACTGACATACAAGTGTACTTCCTGTACCACTGTACACGTGTACTTCCTGTACTACTGTACACGTGTACTTCCTGTACTACTGTACACGTGTACTTCCTGTACCACTGTACACGTGTAACACCTCCTCCTGTACCATGCCTACACGTGCTATTCCTGTTACCACAGTACACGTGTTACTTCCTGTACCACTGATAACGTGTCCCTCCTGCCTACACTGCTACACGTGTACTTCCTGTACCACTGTTGGATCTTATTATCCTCCATCATTATAAGAACTAACTGCCAGACTTTAATTTCATCTTGTGTTCACACACAGTCGTACGTTAAAACTTTTTGTCGCTCTACATGATATTCTGTCTGTCTCTGTCTCTGTCTGTCTCTGTCTCTGTCTCTGTATCTGTCTCTGTATCTGTCTCTGTATCTGTCTCTGTCTCTGTCTCTGTCTCTGTCTCTGTATCTGTCTCTGTATCTGTATCTTTCTCTGTATCTGTCTCTGTATCTGTCTCTGTATCTGTCTCTGTCGTATATTGTCTCTGTATCTGTCTCTGATCTGTCTCTGTCTTGTCTTGTCTCTGTCTCTGACTGTCTCTGTATCTGTATTTTCTTCTGCCTATCTGCTCTCTGTATCTGTCTCTGTATCTGTCTCTGTTTCTGTCTCTGTCTTGTCTCTGTCTCTGTCTCTCTATCTGATACTCGGTCTCTGTCTCTGTCTCTGTCTGTCTCTGTCTCTGTCTCTGTATCTGTCTCTGTCTCTGTCTCTGTCTGTCTCTGTCTCTGGTCTCTGTATCTGTTCTCTGTATCTGTCTCTGTCTCTGTCTTCTGCTCTCTGTAATCTGTTCTCTGTCTCTGTCTCTGTATCTGTATCTGTCTCTGTATCTGTCTCTGTCTCTGCTCTCTGTATCTGTCTTGTATCTGTCTCTGTCTCTGTCTCTTGTCTGTCTCTGTCTGCTCTCTGTCTCATGTCTCTGTCTCTGTCTCTGTCTCTGTACTGTCTCTGTATCTGTCTCTGTCTCTGTCTTGCTCTCTGTCTGTCTCTGTCTGTCTACAGTCTTGTCTCTGTCTCTGTCTTGTCTCTGTCTCTGTCTCTGTCTGTCTCTGTCTCTGTCTCTGTCTCTGTATCTGTCTTGTCTCTGTCTCTGTCTCTGTCTGTCTCTGTCTGTCTCTGTCTCTGTCTCTGCCTCTGTCTCTGTCTCTGTCTCTGTTCTGTCTGTCTCTGTCTCTGTCTCTGTCTCTGTCTCTTTCTCTGTCTGTATCTGTCTGTCTCTGTCTGTCTCTGTCTCTGTCTCTGTCCTGTCTCTGTCTATGTCTCTCCTTCCATGCCTGTAATTGTTAAGTGTGGGAAGGGGTCGACGGTGTAAGATAACAGCTGGTGGTGGCGGTGGCGGACACGCCCCCCAGTGATCTCGCTGTTGATTAACAGGGTGTGAAGAAGAGTGAGAACCACGGCTGTGGTGGTGCCAGTGTTGTGGGGTCCCTAAAACCACTAAAGCGGTGGAATCTGTCTCTTATTACTTACCAGAATTTTGCGGTTCAGTCCCTTGGACCTTTATGTACTCTGTAATATGAGATACATATTCTGAATTTTTAAGTACCTCTTGTAATACTGAGATACATTTCCCTGCCGATCCTTTTATGTACCTCTGTATCCTTTGACTACTGCCAACTCGTGGGGATTTTCATGTGATTAAAGTCAGTGAAAACACTGAGACTATAAAAAGGCGCTTATTGCTTTGACAGTCAGAATCCCTGCAGCTTCCCCCCAGGGGTCTCCTCCCAGACTCGACTGTCTTAACACCCATCCACTCTGCGGTTGTAAATATGGGCGATTTCACCAGGGTTAATAATCTCCTTGGAAGTCTTAACTTCGACCACTGTTTCAACTATGTCACCTGATGGAACGAGATTTATGACGTCTTACCTGGGACTGGGTGATCATCCATGTCTACAAAAAATGGTTAACCTTATCAAATCTTACACAGATACCTGTTTAGCTTCAGCTAACACCACTGAAATATGAGTTTGGGAGGGGCCCTTAGCTGGGTAGTGTCTCTATCGCTACCCAAGAAAAGACATGCAAATCGATGACTTCGTCGAAGGTGCGGATGATTCCGCTGTTGATGCGAAGGTGGGGAGATGAATCCACTATTCGTTTGTACGACATCGCAACACAGAATATTCGTTGGACACAAGTGTTCTCCTTCACTATGTATATTCAACACTCCTGCGGCTAAGATGAACTTGTGTCATTGTTGCCTTCTAATAATCACTTGTTCACTGTCAGTGGTTTTACATCCCAGGTTATAACTATTGCTTATGTCCTGGTTTCGTGCAAGTGTTGGGTATCCAAGTAGTTGCGATCTTGCCTGTTCAGAACCTTTCAAACTCTTTATGATGAGGGACACATCAGCTTCTCTCTTCTACGTGCGGGTTATTTGTGTATCTGTTCAGGTCCACGGTATTGTGCCCTTTTTTTTGTTATCAGTGCTATTGTTTCTATTTTTATTTGTTATTGCAGTAATTGTTATTATCGTGCAGTGGAGCCTACAGAGTGACTATGGGATGAACTCCCATGTCTATGCCTGACATCTCCATAGAATATTTATGGCATGCCCAAAAGTGGGTTCTTGAGTTTTTTAATGAACAAGGAGTGGATGGAGTGCCATAAGTATATCATAAATGTTCTTTAGAAATTTAGTGTTAGGATTATGTCAGAGGATTCTGAAGATATAAAAAAATGAGTTTTGGTCAAATAAAAACTTCCTTTACATTGTGACATTTATTCTGACTAAGGGGAAGCTAAACACGAGTAATGCTAAGGCCCTTCCAGCCCATATCCAATGTAAGTCCCATTGTCATTTAAGAAAGGGCAAAGTACTGGATAAGGCTTTTGCTTTAGGTTTTGGCTTATAAAAGAGATATTTTGCATTTCTTTCAATTTCATATAATGCTGTAAGTTCTTCGTGTGTTTCTCTGGATCATGTAGTATTTATTAACCTCAAAGTTCCATATTTTTAATTCTTAGCCAGTTCCTCCTTCTGTATTTCAGATAGACTGCGCCAGTTTGAGAAGACTCTGCTGTGTGATTCTTCGCCTTTTCACCTGACAGGGAGTATCTCTCTCTTTATAGTTTTGTTTTTATTTTTTACACAGGGTTTGACAAGGTTTAAGGATCCCTAGCTTTATTGACAAGCTATTTACAGGTTAAGGATTTCCTAACTTTATTGACAAGCTAAGAGCTGCTGTTACTACATCAGTCATGAAAGCATATTTATTGTTTATGAGACATTACAAGTAGGGAACAGGATCTGAAGTTGGAGCCTCTGTGGGCCAGCATTTTCATTTGATCAACTGATCTTTATCTCGTTCGTTGACATCTTATGCCTGTACGAATGTGTTACCATACTCGAGTAATCCTGGGTTTATATATGTCTCAGATGGACTGATGTTCTGCGGGAGAAGGGTACAGAGCCAGAGTGAAGTTGCAGCTTTCTGCCCGTCTTGTGGATAAATTTATTTTTATTACAACAGGGTTTGACAAGGTTAAGGATCCCTAGCTTTTTGACAATCCAAATTACAGTTTAAGGAATCTAAATTAAAGACAATCAACTAGCTTAAACAACATCATCACTAATAACTCATTAAATTAAAATCTTTTTCAGTTTTTTTTTTTCCCCCCCCCCAATTCCTTTACCCCCCCCCGTTGTTTTTTTACCACAAGGGGTGACCGGGGGGCCCCCCCGGGGTGACTACAAAGTAGGGACAGGATGAAGTTGGTGCATCTGTGGGCCAGCATTTTCATGTTGCATCAACTGACTTTATCTCGTTGGACATCATTATGCTGTAGAATGTGCTTCCATACTCGAGTCATCCTGGGTATATATGATCTCAGATGTGGTGGATGATGTTTGGAGAAGGGTACAGCCAGAGTGGAAGATTGCCCCCTGCTTTCATGCCCGTCTTGTTGGCCATAAAAGCTTGTTTCACGCTGTCCTCGAAGTGGATCCAAGTGTGCTACTTTGGCAATATTGGCCTTGTACATAACAGTAAGGCCACACACTATCCCTCCTATGTTGAAAGGCTCTGCTTGAAATGACGGATCTATCAGGATGCGGTCCAGGCCGAGAGATGAGACGTCTTGCTCTGTTCTCTACTCTGTTCCAAGCAGTCGAAGTGTGAGGGGGTGGGGAGGGCGGGCAGGCCAAACCAAGAAAGTTGAGCATACTAAAGGTGCGAGCCGTACTTGTGCCTCGCTACGAATCTTGAAACCCCTACTGTCAAGCCAGAGGCGAGATACGGCAAAGTGCTGTAAGCTTCCTGGCTGCCTTGTTTGCAAGATTTACATGTGATTCTTCATGGTTAGTTTGGAGTCAATTTCACCCCAAGGATATCAACTTCTCCAGGTGCCAACACCATCCCATTCATCATTACTACTGCAAGAATACCATATGGTGCCTAGAGACGATCATTCATTTGCGTTTTCTCAGGTACAAATGTTTACTTGCCATCTATTTCCCAAGCTGATATAGCCTCTCAGCTGGTGATGTGATTGATGTGAGCTTAGAGCAGCTGGCATTTACTTCTCTTGGATAAGTGAATGTCAGTGTACAGTCGTCTGCATATGCCATGATGATTCTGGGATGGTCCCAGCCACGCTTCCTTGTGGAACATTGCCCAATAGGATGTTCTTACTGATTCCGTTCCATTGACAACTACATTTAGAGATCTACCATGAAGGTATTCACTGAGGAGAACATAACGTAGAGCCTGCAATTCCAGTGCCTTGAAAGTTGGTAAGCGCCATGGTGCCACACCCGAGTCGAAAGCGCCATCAATGTCCAGTGCTACCACACACAACTGACTTTGGATTTATCCAGTGATGTGCCATTTGTTGGAGAGGTTTAACAACAGATCAGCCAGCCCAGGAGCTAACCTTTCCTGAAGCCATATTGACGATCAAAAAGTAGTGAGTGGTAGATCAAAAAACTCTGTCCATTTGTCTTGGAGTTATTGTCTCAAGGATCTTACCAGTGATTGACAATTAGTGACACTGGTCTGTAGTTGCTGATTTCTGCTCTGCTCTTCTTTTTGTGTGAAGGGACTACATTTGCCGTCTTCCATAGAGAGGGCCATTTACACTGTACTAGGCCAGTGCCACTGAAAGATGCGAGTTAGAGGTGCTGCTAGCTGCCGTCTGACCACATCTTTTCAGCAAATCTTGCGGTTCCCTCAACTTGTCTGGGCCCACAGCCTTTTTCTTGGTCAAGTGATTAAGAAGGAAATGCCACCTCCTCCTTGCTTATTGTCGCTCATGACAGTTTTGACACAGTTCTTGCAGCCAGCCAAGGGGATGCACGTCCCTTGCCCCCACTGGCATCAGGAACTGCATTTTGGTAGCAGAGTGTTCGGCAAAGAGGTCTGCCTTCTCTTGACTACTAGTAGAGGTGGTCCCATCCTGCTCGATTTA
Organism: Cherax quadricarinatus; assembly: GCF_026875155.1. NCBI lineage: Eukaryota > Metazoa > Arthropoda > Malacostraca > Decapoda > Parastacidae > Cherax > Cherax quadricarinatus. The sequence goes on from NC_069463.1 coordinate 32,202,139, forward strand.
GAGGGAGGAATTGAGTTCATCATGGCAGATAACCTTGTTGTCCTTGACCAGGGACCACAAGGTTTTGGAGCCTACCCTACCTGATGCCTAGCTTTTCTTTTAGTGTCCACCCTCCCATTTAGCAATGGCCCCACTTTTGAACGTCACCCATATGCTACAGGCTTGCCTGTGCAAGTTCCTGTTATAGGTGGTAGGATGTCTATTATACCTTCACCATGCTTTGTTTGCTTAGCAGTAGCCAGCCCTCTCTACAACGAAGTAAACCAAGGCTGATCTGTAGGCTTTGTCAATATTGCCGGTGAGGAATGTGTTCTTGTTGTAGATTAAGGATGTGTCCAGTGAAAGACTTTCACTTGGTTGTCAACATCCCCTTTGGAGAATAGCATTCCAATCGGTGGTGGCGAGCTCAGAGCAAAGGGCCTGGCCAATTACCTCTTTCCCATAACTGGTTGCTGCATGTGGACTACTCACCTCGTTCTGTTGGGATCTTAAAAGGGACTATGAAATTAAAGTAGCCTAGGGAGTCTTAAACTAACCCAAAAAGTTTTTGCCCAAGCGTCAATAGAACAAAGGTTAGAGATAAGATAGGTCCCCTTAAAAATAACTATGGGATCTTACTGACAAACGAGAATGAAATGTGCTCGATTTTAAAATAATTATTTTCTCTCGGTTTTTACACAGGAAGACACTAAACAATATTCCAGTAATTTAATTTTTATAGTGCGGCTAGAAGAAGATAAATTATGTAACATCACAGGTTGTTGAAGCAGATAGACAACATGAAGCCCAAAATAAGTCACCGGGTCCTGGTGAGGTTTTTTCAAGGGTTTTAAGGAATGTCAAAGTGGAACTCTGTGAACCATTAAATAATATTTTTAATTTATTCTTCAAACAGGTGTAGTGTTCGGATTTGTGGAAGATGGCTAATGCTAATTCCTCATTTTTAAAAACAGGGGGACCAAGTCGTTACCTGTCAAATTACCCCCTATAAGCCTGACCTCAATTGTAGTCAAATTACTAGAAGTCAATTACAGCCCTGAGATTATAAGAAGCCATCTCGATAAGCCATAGCTTGATTACTGATACTCAGCATGGATTCACAAGAGGTCGGTCTTGTGCTCTAACAAATTTATTAACGCTTTCTTCAGTAAAGCCTTTTGAGGCGTTGACCACGATAATGAATTTGATATTATTTACTTAGATTTTAGTAAGGCTTTGTGATAAGAGTTCGCACCACAAGGAAATGCTTTAAAGAAAGTGGCCAGCTCATGGCATTGGGCGGGAAAAAAAGTAGCCCTATCTTCGCTGGATGAGTCATGGCCTCACAGACAGGAAGCAGAGAGTGTCCATAAAAATAGGGTTAAATCCAGAGTGGGGATCTGTAACAAGTGGCGATTCCAACAGGGGATCAGTCTTGGGACCCGTTGTGTTTATGACACAATATATATCAATGATCTTGATGAGGGAATTACTAGTGATATGGCAAATTCGCCGATGACCAAAGATAGGTAGGATAATTGATTCAAACGTAGATGTTAGAGAACTTCATGAGGATTTAAACAAACTATATTTGGTCGAAAAGTGGCAGATGCAGTTCAATGTAGATAAATGCAAGGTTCTGAAGCTCGGAGTGTCCAAACCCTAGCACTCAAAGTTAAATAATGTAGAACTTAACCATACAGATTGCGAAAAGGACTTGGGGTTATGGTGAGCAGAAAACCTTAAACCAAGACTGCAATGCCTAAGCATACGTAATAAGGCAAATAGATTATTGGGATTTATATCAAGAAGTGTAAGCAACAGAAGTCCAGAGGTCATACTCTGCTTTATACATCATTAGTAAGTCCTCACCTAGATTATGCAGCTCAATTCTGGTCTCCATATTACAGAATGGACATAAATTCGTTAGAAAACATTCAGCGTAGGATGACTAAATTAATACATAGCATCAGTGGTGACCTGTACTTAACTCTGTGAAGAAGTGTCTTGTGTGCTCCCCGTGGACTGAACCAAGATGCCTTCCATCGAGCAACTTTACCAGCAGCTTAAGGAAGAATTGAGGGTAGCGAAGATGTAGATACGGCGATTGACCGAAGAAAACAAGAGGATTAGTAGTAGTCCTCCTATTTCGAGTCCTCAGGTCAAGAAGGGATCGTGGTCAGTGGCTGGACAGCAGGGGACAACAAAGTTGACGATCAAGAAGACGAATGGAAAGCCAGAAACGATGACGAAGAAAGAAAATTTGCGGGGAAACCTTGTGGAAACCTCCAACGCATTCTCGGTGCTACCCGACGAATGTGATCGACTACTGGGACCGTCACGACGAACGACAAAAAGGGAAGGTAAGAATATTGTCATTGTTGGGGATGCAGGTTAGATTCATGGTAGGGCATTCTGCTTGAAGGACAGGAGTAGGAGACAGAGGGTTTGCTTTCCTGGGGCTGGGATGGAGGACATTGTTAGCCGGTTGACGACATCATGACGGTAATGGGATCAACCCCATTATTTTCCTCAGTGTTTAGAGGAAATTTGATGTAGGCAAGCGTAGAAGTGAGGATTTAGTTAGAAAGTTCAGGACAGCTATAGACATCATTAGGAAAAAGGGGAGCGCCTGTTAAATGTGGATTTTGCCAAGAAGAGGTGTTGGTAATGAATGGTTGTCCAGAGCAATTGGTATTAAATTGTTGGTGGATAAACACTAAGGATAATGCATTTAACCATTCATTGACAACTGGGACAACTTCTATGGCCGAAATGACATGTATGCCAGGATGGGGTTCACTTATCCGGGGCAGGTGTGGGTTTTCTTGCTAACTCAGTTGAGGGGGTTGTTAGGACTTTAAACTAGGATTAGTTAGAGGTTGGGTTTAGAAATGATAAATAATGAGTGTGGAATATTAACTTATGCTTGATATTAAGAATCTTAATAGTAACTGTCATGGAGTAACTCTGGGTAATGATAATTTAAAGAAATTGTGTAAAAACAAAGATCAATAGGATAAATGTGCAGAAGAAAAAACATATGATGGTATTTTATGCTAACAGTCGAAGGGCAAGAAATAAAATTAATGAACTACGTTTGGGGTAGCATGTGCTGGGAACTTTGATATCATTGCATTAACTGAAAGTGGAAAGATTTAAAAAGTCGGGATATGACTGCTGAGTTTTAATATTCAGGGATTTAAGTTGTTCTATGTGGATAGATGTAATGGGAAGGGGGGAGGTGTTGCATTATATGTTCGAGAAAATATTAATTGTTGCATAAAAACAGGTATAAAAATAGATGGAGCAGTAACAGAATCTGAGTAGAGTTTGTAGAGGGTCAAGAAAAACTAATTCTAGGCGTAATATACCGACCTCCAGGCTTGGATCACGATAGAGGGAGACTTCTTTGGGACGAAATTGTTAGGGCTTCTAGACACAATAACATAGTCATAGTAGGGGAATTTAACTTTAGTCAAATTGATTGGAATTCTTTGACAGGTAATCTAGAGTCCAGTGACTTTATGGAAACAGTTCATGACTGTTTTTGAAGCGAGCGTGACAGAGCCTACCAGGGTGATAATTTTGCTAGACCTATCTTGTCAAATAAGGAAACACTCGTGAATAATCTGGAGATCACTGAAGAGCTTGGCGCAAGTGATCACAAATCCATCACTTTTAGCATAACTGGGAATGCAAGAAAGATAATACAGTAAAAATCCCCGATTTCCTTTCTGCTGATATAATGGACTTAGGGAACATCGTCTAATCTTGATTGGGGTTATCTAGCTAATGATTTTTATTGGCATGATCATACTTATGATTATGAAGGGATCTGCTTTTATGATTTTTTTCTTAATAATGTAAAACCGTGCCCAGAGTATATACATTCCCCAGAGAGATATTGGGTCTAAAAAAACGATCCCAAATGGGTTAAAGTAGGTTAAGCATCTAATTAGGGGGAAAAGGGGAATTTATAGGCGTATCAGAAGAGGAGAGGTTAACCTTACTGACCAATATGTTCAGCTTAAAGAGAAGTAAAAAAGAGGATTGAAAGGCTAAACGTGACTATGAAATTAGAGTTGCTAATGACTCAAAGACTAATCCAAAGGGGTTCTTTCAAGTGTATAGGACGAAGGTGAAGGAAAAAGTAAGGACCTCTGAAACTGGGAATGGACAGCTGACGGATAATGAACTGGAAATGTGTTCCTTATTTAATGACTATTTTTGTCAGTTTTTACACAGGAAGATGTAAATGAGATTCCAGTAATTAACAATTATTTAGTTCCCGATGAATTTAAATTAACTAATATTACGTCACGAGGGACATGGTTATTAAACAGATAGACAAACTGAAGCAAAATAAGTCCCCGGACCCGATGAGTTGTTTTTCCAGGGTACTTAAGGGAAAGCAAGATGGAGCTTAGTCAGCCATTAACGAGTGTGTTTAATGCGTCCATCCTTACTGGTGTTGTGCCAGAGTTGTGGAAGATGGCTAATGTGGTTCCTATATTCAAATCCGGGGATAAGTCAGTTCCTTCAAATTACCGTCCAAAAAGCCTGACATCTTAGTGGGCAAGTTATAAGAATCAATTATAGCTGACATTATTAGAAGTCACCCTTTAAGGGGATAACTTGATAAATGAATCTCAGCATGGATTTACGAGAGGTCGTTCCTGCCTGACAAACTTTCTGACGTTCTTCAATAAACATTTGAGGCAGTTGACAGTGATAAGGAATATGATAATTTTTTATTTGGAATTTTAGTAAAACCTTCGATAGAGTACCTCACGATGGAAATAAAATGGTATAAAATACCGACACTAGCCAGTTTATAGACGCATTCCTTTTGTGTCTGAGATTTTTTATACGGGTTTATTGTAACTGTAAAAGAGTCGGTTTTGAGATCTAAGCCGTTTTCTTTTGTATTTTTATTTGTATTTTGGTATATGTAAAGCTGTAATGTTAGGGATAAGTATGTAGATTCTAGTAGGATTATGATGTTAGGTTTTGGTTATTGCTTAATGAGAAGGCTGGATGTAATTGTTACATTTTCTCGTATTATTCTTTTCAATTGTAATGAGCTTTGTCATATGCATGTTATATGTAAAATTTATATTTTAAGTTAGGTTATGAGTCATTGAATGTTTATATATGTCAGTTCATGACCCTGTTACTGTGTTTATTTGTAGCTATGTTTTTGCCGTAAGTTATTGTTGTATGTTATACAGCTATATCTTGCCAGTATATAGGTGCAAATCCATTTGTGTTAGTTTATTTTGTGTTGGGTTTCTTATGTCATGGCCGAACCTTCCGGATTGAGATCCATACTGTTCCCTTTTATTTTTATTTTTATGTATACTGTATTGGTTTTAAATAAAATATACATAAAAAAAAACCCACAACCTCACCCACCTGAGTCAGTCACCAGCTGCTACCTCACCCACCTGAGTCAGTCACCAGCTGCTACCTCACCCACCTGAGTCAGTCACCAGCTGCTACCTCACCCACCTGAGTCAGTCACCAGCTTTCTACCTCACCCACCTGAGTCAGTCTCAGCTGCTCCTCACCCACGTGAATCAGTCACCCGCTGCTACCTCACCCACCTGAGTCAGTCACCAGCTGCTACTTTACCCACCTGAGTCAGTCACCAGCTGTACCTCCCCCCTGAGTCAGTCACCAGCTGCTACCTCACCCACCTGAGTCAGTCCACCAGCTGCTACCTCACCCACCTGAGTCAGTCACCAGCTGCTACCTCACCCACCTGAGTCAGTCACCAGCTGCTACCTCACCCACCTGAGTCAGTCACCAGCTGCTACCTCACCCACCTGGTCAGTCACCACTGCTACCTTTAAACCCCCCTAAGTCAGTACACAGCTGCTACCTCACCCACCTAAGCCCGTCACCAGCTGCTACCTCACCCACCTAAGTCAGTCACCAGCTGCTACCTCACCCACCTAAGTCAGTCACCAGCTGCTACCTCACCCACCTAAGTCAGTCACCAGCTGCTACCTCACCCACCTAAGTCAGTCACCAGCTGCTACCTCACCCACCTAAGTCAGTCACCAGCTGCTACCTCACCCACCTAAGTCAGTCACCAGCTGCTACCTCACCCACCTAAGTCAGTCACCAGCTGCTACCTCACCCACCTAAGTCAGTCACCAGCTGCTACCTCACCCACCTAAGTCAGTCACCAGCTGCTACATGAACTGCTGATAAATATTGACGAAGAAGATCCATGGCACAGGTATCTTGTTAAAGGTGTGTGTTGATAAAATACTGTGAGCCATGACCACCACCACTACTACCACCACCACCACTACTAACACCATCACTACCACCCTACTACCACTACTACCACCACCACCACTACTACCACTACTAACACCATCACTACCACCCTACTACCACTACTACCACCAATACTACTACCACCACCACCACTACTACCACCACTACCAACAACAACAACAGCTAGGTGTGAGAGGTGGGAAGACTTGTGGCAGCGCGGGTGTCTTACCCTGGAAGGATATTAACTAATTTATCATGTGGGCGGCACGCTGAGTGAACTGAGAGTGAGAGAGAGAGAGAGAGAGAGAGAGAGAGAGAGAGAGAGAGAGAGAGAGAGAGAGAGAGAGAGAGAGAGAGAGAGAGAGAGAGAGAGAGAGAGAGAGAGAGAGAGAATACATGGAGAAACCTAGGAAAAACAAAGCAAAGCACTATATAGTCCCCACCAAGGTTTCTTTGCTGAGAACTATCTACTTCTATCTAGCTTAAGGATTATCGTGTATTATCTATTGGTTTGAGGCAAAGGAGGTAAAGCTGAAGGCTCTCTCTCTACCCTTCACTCCCTCCGGTAACTATTTATATAAAAACCAAGGAAGGAAAACACAGTCCCTACTGAAAAATAGAATGAAATCTACGGGAGAGACAGAATATGACGGAAAATATGTGCTTAAACCTTCTCTACTTGGCTCATACCTGTTCTTCATCAATAATAATAATAATAATAATAATAATAATAATAATAATAATTAATAATAATCACAATAATCTTTATTTCACTGACATACTATTTAGAAAGCACCTGATTGTGTAAAGCATAATTAGGTTAATTTTTTTCCCAGGATGCGGCCCACACCAGTCGACTAACACCCTGGTACCTACTTGCTGCTAAGTGAACAGTGATAGTAGGTGTAAGGAAACACGCTCAATGTTTCCTCGCGTACCGGGGATCGAGCCACGGACCTCAATGTGTGAGATGACTGCGCTAACAACCGAGCTACGGGTATATAATACCGATAAGATGAAGATTTAGACACCTGCCTGGTGGCAGAACGTTTCGATCCTGGGAACTTGATTACTTGTAACACACAGAGGTTAAAAGACAGTATATATAGGCGGAGGGTGAGGTGTGAGTGGCACATGGTGACCTGAGTGAGGTGTGAGTGATACATGGTGACCTGAGTGAGGTGTGAGTGATACATGGTGACCTGAGTGAGGTGTGAGTGACACATGGTGACCTGAGTGAGGTGTGAGTGATACATGGTGACCTGAGTGAGGTGTGAGTGGCACATGGTGACCTGAGTGAGGTGTGAGTGATACATGGTGACCTGAGTGAGGTGTGAGTGATACATGGTGACCTGAGTGAGGTGTGAGTGACACATGGTGACCTGAGTGAGGTGTGAGTGATACATGGTGACCTGAGTGAGGTGTGAGTGGCACATGGTGACCTGAGTGAGGTGTGAGTGATACATGGTGACCTGAGTGAGGTGTGAGTGGCACATGGTGACCTGAGTGAGGTGTGAGTGATACATGGTGACCTGAGTGAGGTGTGAGTGATACATGGTGACCTGAGTGAGGTGTGAGTGACACATGGTGACCTGAGTGAGGTGTGAGTGGCACATGGTGACCTGAGTGAGGTGTGAGTGGCACATGGTGACCTGAGTGAGGTGTGAGTGGCACATGGTGAACTGAGTGAGGTGTGAGTGGCACATGGTGAACTGAGTGAGGTGTGAGTGGCACATGGTGACCTGAGTGAGGTGTGAGTGACACATGGTGACCTGAGTGAGGTGTGAGTGACACATGGTGACCTGAGTGAGGTGTGAGTGACACATGGTGACCTGAGTGAGGTGTGAGTGGCACATGGTGACCTGAGTGAGGTGTGAGTGACACATGGTGACCTGAGTGAGGTGTGAGTGGCACATGGTGACCTGAGTGAGGTGTGAGTGACACATGGTGACCTGAGTGATGTGTGAGTGATACATGGTGACCTGAGTGAGGTGTAAGTGGCACATGGTGACCTGAGTGAGGTGTGAGTGACATATGGTGACCTGAAGAATGACATATTGGGATCTGGACAGGTAGACGATGAGATCAGGTGACTCCTGTGTTGCTGTGTAGGTGCTGCTTCGTCTGCTTAACTATCATGTATGTTAATGTTCTGTTGTATCGGTGACGGCGATGAGAACGAGTTATGCCTCATCCCAGTTCATCAAATGTTCCGTGGAGTCCCTGTGGAGGACACAGACGTAACTTAACGTGGAGTCCCTGTGGAGGACACAGACGTAACTTAACGTGGAGTCCCTGTGGAGGACACAGGCGTAACTTAACGTGGAGTCCTTGTGGAGGACACAGGCGTAACTTAACGTGGAGTCCCTGTGGAGGACACAGGCGTAACTTAACGTGGAGTCCCTGTGGAGGACACAGGCGTAACTTAACGTGGAGTCCCTGTGGAGGACACAGGCGTAACTTAACGTGGAGTCCCTGTGGAGGACACAGGCGTAACTTAACTTGGAGTCCCTGTGGAGGACACAGACGTAACTTAACTACAGACCAGTGTCACTCACATGTATAGTAAGCAAAATCATGGAGAAGATTATCATGAGAGTGGTGGAGCACCTAGAAAGGAACAAGCTTATACACGACAACCAGCATGGTTTCAGGGAAGGGAAATCCTGTGTCACGAACATACTGGAGTTTTATGACAAGGTTACAGAAATAATACAAGAGAGAGGGGTGGGTATATTGCATTTTTTGAACTGCAGGAAGACTTTCGACGGTGCCACACAAGAGATTAGTGCAGAAGCTAGAGGATTAGGCATACATAGCAGGAAAGGCACTGCAATGGATCAGAGAGGGAGGCAGCAACGAGTCATGGTACGTGACAAGGTGTCAGACTGCGCACCTGTGATGAGTAGGGTTCCACAGGGGTTGGTCCTAAGAACGGTGCTGTTCCTGGAATATGTGAATGACATGACGGAAGGGATAGATTCTGAAGTGTCCCTGTTTGCAGATGATGTGAAGCTAATGAGGAGAATTTAGTCAGATGAGGATCAGGCAGGACTACAAAGGGATCTGGACAAGCTGCAAGCCTGTCCAGATCGGGGAAGGGCAAAGAAGACTACAGACAGAATACAGTTTAGGGTGCCAACTACTGCAAACCTCACTCAAAGAAAAGGATCCTAGAGTGAGTATAATACCGAGCACATCTCCTAAAGTGCGCTTCAACCAAATGACTGCTGCAGCATTTGGACGATTAAGAAATCTAAGAAAAGCACTCCGACACCTCTGTAAGGAATCGATCAAGACTGTACACAGTGTACGTCAGACCCATACTAAAGAATGCAGCACCAGTCTGGAACCCACATTTGGTCAAGCATGTAAGGAAATTAGAGAAATTGCAAAGGTTTGCAACAAGACTAATCCCGGAGCTAAGGGGCATGCCATGCGAAAAGAGGTTAAGGGAAATAGACCTGACGACACTGGAGACCAGGAGAGATAGGGAAGATTTGATAACGACATATAAAATACTGAGTGGAATCGACAAGGTGGATAGAGACAGGATGTTCCAGAGATGGGACACAGCAACAAGGAATCACAGTTGGAAGTTGAAGACTCAGGAAGTGGAATAGTCTGGGAAGTGATGTAGTGGAGGCAGGATCCATACATAGCTTTAAGAAGAGGTATGATAAAGCTCACGGAGCAGGAACAGTGACCTAGTAGGGGGGACAATGAAGAGGCGCGACCAGGAGCTGTGACTCGACCCCTGTAACCATAACTAGATGAGTACAACTGGATGAGTATACACACACACACCTCGCTCAGGCTAGGGGGACGAAGGCTGCAAACCTCACTCAAGGAAAAGCATTTTCTGGTATCATACCTAGCACGTCCTGAGACGCACGTCATGAGACGCACGTCCTGAGACGCACGTCAACCAAATAACTGCTGCAAACCTCAGTCCCTCAGCCTGACTGAGGGACTGACCACCTTAAAACTACATCTTCAAGAGTGATGGACTGATGACATCTTCACATCTCTGCTGCTTCTGCCACCTTCTCTGTGCTCGACTGAACAAGCCTACTGTGTAGGCGAAAAGTTTCGGAATAAAGATACCTAACTGTTGTACATTTGTCATACCAACCTGTTGCTATTGTATACCATGTTAATATTGACCAACCTGAGTCTTGTGTCCAGGAAGCCACACCAGTGATGGAAATTTGTAATCGATCAGATAAGTCATTTTCCAGTTGTGTTACGGATTCCAATAATTCTAACTTCGTTGCACTATTTTGCTTCATACGAACAAAAATTAATAGGTACATCTATATTAAAAGACAAGAACACCAATAAAACATCATTCTTGAAAGACATGTCAGCATGGTAGGACAGCTGGGAAAAAAAAGAGTGGTAGGGACGGGGTTGTCTTGGGCAGTGCTGAGGGTGCTAGTGTTGTCCTGGAGGAAAGTGCTCCAGAGGGTCCTATTGATGTCTTAGAAGATAGCGCTCGTGAGGGTACTAGTGTTGTCCTGGAGGACACTGAAGACAACGTTATTCAGTCCACAGAGGTTCAAAATAGAGATACTGCTGGAGATGGAAGCACTGATGTCCATACAGGGGTAAAAGATAATGAGGAAACAGGAAAAATAAGTGCACCGGCAGTGAACGCAGACACAATAAATCCTAGCAAACAGAAGTACAATCTATGCAAATACTATGCCTTGGGTATCTGCAGGCACGGTATATCTGGTAAAACAGGTGGGACATGCACCTTTGACCATCCCAAAAAGTGCCGCACCCACATGAGAACAGGAGAGTGCAACTTCCTTTCTTGCGACTTATTTCACCCAGAAATGTGTCACTCATCAATCCATGAAAGAAAATGCTACAATGTATACTGCCTGGCATATCATCTGAAGGGGACTAGAAGACACAGATCAGCCAGACTATGGGAAACAAAAGAGAGGAGCCACAACCTCTCCAGGGACAGAGTTTTTTTTAGGGCCAGGAGGGAAAAAAGACTGGCAAGAAATGACAATAATCCTACACCACCTGAAAACACTTCCGGAGCAGAGGCACCAACATTGGCCTCTACCTCAAATACTAGAGCCAGCAAATAAAATCCCCCTAAATTCCACCAATACAACATTTGTCTTTGCAAACATACAGGGTCTAAAGCCGTCAAAAAACAACAAAATTCCTTACATCAAGGGACTGCTCATGGAGTCAAATGCAATGTTTGCAGCATTCACAGAGACCCACATAAAGGATCATTATGACAACAAAATATGGATCCCAGGTTATAACCTATTCTGTTGCGACAGACTAAACAGACAACAAGGGAGGCTTGGCCTGTATGTCGGAGTCGCTCATTTACACAGAACTACTAAACACCTCAAATGATGTAGTTGAAGTTTTGGCAGTAAAGATTGAAAACCAGAACCTTATCACTGTGGTGGTATACAAGCCTCCAGATGCAACTTCCCAGCAATTCTAGGAACAGCTTGAGAAAATTGACCACTGTCTGGAAAATCTCCCAACTCCTGCCCCAAACATCTTACTGCTAGGAGATTTCAACCTGAGACACCTAAAATGGAGGAGTATAGCAAACAATGTTTTAGCAGAGATCACCCCGGGAGGCAGCTCAGATGAAAATTCACACACACACCAACTATTAAATCTCTGCAACAAATTCACCTTAATAGTAGAGCCTACAAGACTAGAAAATGCGCTGGACCTCATCTTCACTAACAATGACGATCTGATACATAACATAACTGTATCAAAGACAATTCACTCAGATCACAACATAATAGAGGTACAGACATGTATGCACAGGGCTCGTGACCAGCAAAATGTGAGCAGTCACGAAGGTCTCTTCACGAAATTCAATCTCAAAAGCAAAAACATACAATGGGATCAAATAAACCATGTCCTGGTATAAACCTTGGTAATAAATACCGACAAGTTGGTTTAGAAAGACACGTAAGCAAACACTATAACATATTTATTAGAAAACGTTTCGGTCCTGGGACTTGATCACTTCCAGTGATCAAGGTCCCAGGACCGAAACGTTTTCTAATAAATATGTTATAGTGTTTGCTTACGTGTCTTTCTAAACCAAACCATGTCCTAAATGAAACAAGCTGGGAAGATACCCTAAACAACATGGATCCGAACATTTACCTTGAAAAAAATGAATTCTGTGGTTCTTGAGGTCTGCTCAAGACACATTCCATTAAGATAAAGAAAGAGAAGATGTAAACTAGAAAGAGAGAGACGTTCCCTATACAGACGAAGGCAAAGAGTCACAGAGCTGCTGAGTGGTGTCAATATATCTGAAATACGAAGGGAGGCACTAGTCAATGAAATTGCAAATATCGAACGTAAGCTGAAGGAATCTTATAGGAGACAAGAATCACAGGAAGAACTAAAAGCCATAAAGGAAAATGAAAAAAAAATACTTCTTCTCTTATGCCAAATCTAAGGAAAAAACAACATCCAGTATTGGGCCCCTGCTTAGGCGGGATGGGACATACACAGATGACAGCCAAGAAATGAATAAGATACTAAAGTCCCAATATGACTCAGTGTTCAGAGAGCCACTGTCCACTCTAAGGGTCGACAATCCAAATGAATTCTTTATGAACAAAACCCAAAATTTGGTCATCCCAAAAATCTCGGATATTATTCTAACTCCACAAGACTTTGAAGAGGAAATTAATGACATACCCATGCACTCTGCCCCAGGCCCAGGCTCGTGGAACTCCGTGTTCATCAAGAACTGCAAGAAGCCCCTATTGCGTGCCTTCAGCATTTTATGGAGAGGGAGCATGGTCATTCCACGCATACTAAAAACAACAGACATAGCCCCACTCCACAAAGGTGGCAGTAAAGCAATTGCAAAGAACTACAGACAGATAGCACTAACATTCCATATCATAAAAATCTTTGAAAGGGTCCTGAGAAACAAGATAGCCAACCACCTAGATGCCCATCAATTACACAACCCAGGGTAACACGGGTTTAGAGCAGGTCGCTCCTGCCTGTCCCAGCTACTGGACCACTATGACAAGGATAAACAAAATACAGATGTAGTATACACAGACTTTGCAAAAGTTTTCGACAAGTGTGACCATGGTGTAATAGCTCATAAAATGCGGGATAAAGGAATAATGGGAAAAGTTGGTAGATCTACAATTTCCTGACAAATAGAAAACAAAGAGTAATAGTAAACAGAGTAAAGTCTGGGGCCCAGCCAGGGAAAAAAAAGTTTCGGTTCCCACGGGGCCCCAGTACTAAATCCCTTTCTTTTCCCTTTCATCCTCAAATCGGACTTAGACAGAGATGTAACCCCCCCCAAAACAGCCCGGGGGGTCTTTTTTTTGCAGATGCCTGGATCCCCAAATGGCAGTGACCCCCACAAAGGGGCCACTGTCAGTTTCCCAAGGGGAATCAAAAAAATCTTCGAATGTGCCCCCCTAAAAAACAATATGGTTCAAAAAAGGGGAAAAAATTTAAAATACTTGATTTGGAAACCCTTGAAAAAAATTTTTAAAAAAATGTGTAAGGTTTTTCCCACAAATTTAAAACCCCTACGATAGAGCGGAAAAGTAATGGGGAAGGATTGGGAGTGAAAAATGTCAGAGGATTCATCTTAAAAAAATCACAACAATGTATTCCCTCATCCACTGGAAAAAAATTTTGGGGATGGATAATGAAAAATTTTCCCAAAACTGGGACCCCAAAGCCATGATGATTCTCTTCAAATCGTTTGGGTGCTCTCTAGGCTGGAATATTTTCCTTTACACTAACTCCCCCCTTCAAGGCTGGCAAACATTGCAGATTTGGAGAGTTTCCAAAAAATTTTCAGGGCCCACCCCTAAGTGCGATAAGGCCCCAAAAATTTAAATGGGAAAGGTTTTAAAGGTCCTTGATCTGTTTTCCCCTCAAATTGCAGGCGAGAGAATACATGAAAATATAAAATTGGAAGGCCCTGGGGGGAAAATTGGTCCCAAACGGCCACAAAAAATTAAATCCATATGAAACCCCAAAATTTCTCGGCAGGAGTTTGCCAACATTCCCCCGTTAAAAAAGCAGGGGCCCCACGAGTACCCCAGAGACAACAAGACTGTTAAACTCCCCTCCCAGCCATCATAAGGGGGAAATTTCCAATAGACCCCTGGTTGTCTTCAAAAAGGCACTGGACAAGCACCTAAAGTCAGTACCCGACCAACTGGGCTGTGGTTTTGTTTTTTCGTTTGCGGCGGCCAGCAGTAACAGCCTGGTTGATCAGACCCTGGGTCCACCATGAGGCCTGGGCTCAGAACCCGGGGCCCCCTCCCGGTAAAAATATCCTGGCTCTAAAATGTTTCAGGGCGTTAAATTTTTTAAATCGTTTAGAAGACCATTTAAAACCCAAAAATTAGTACTGGTTTCAAAAGGGAATTAAAAAATTTTAATTTTTTTCCCATAATTTAATTTGTCGTAGGAAGAAACAAAATGAGGGCAAAATAAAATCCTAAGGTCTCCCCGAGTTTACCTGAATTAAAAAATTAAAATCGAACCCCCAGTTTCCAAGCGGCCTTAATGCATAGAATTAATAAATATCTTGAGACAGGCTAAGACACCTCTTGCGTCCCCATGTGAACAAGTCTTTATGTCACACTAATAATGTTATTTTCCATCTTTTTCCTCTGGTATCTTACCCATGTCGTCCCGTGGCTTGGTTGGTAACGCTCTGGCCTCACACACTGAGTGACCGTGGTTCAGTCTCCGGCATGGGTAGCAATGCTGGGTGTAAGTCAATTTGTCTAAATTTTTGGGTAATCCTGGGTATGATAATTGTACTTATGTGTACGTGTGCCTAAATAAACTTACACCTGCTGTCACCTCTTTACCTAGTAGTAAGTAGGTACCTAGGTGTTAGTTGACTGGTGTGGGTGGCATCCTGGGAGACAAGACTGAAGAACCAAAATGGAAATAAGACAGAGAGTCATTGACGACACTGGTTCCCCTGGGTTATTCTGGGTGGTTAACACTCCCCTGGGTTATTCTGGGTGGTTAACACTCCCCTGGGTTATTCTGGGTGGTTAACACTCCCCTGGGTTATCCTGGGTGGTTAACACTCCCCTGGGTTATCCTGGGTGGTTAACACTCCCCTGGGTTATCCTGGGTGGTTAACACTCCCCTGGGTTATTCTGGGTGGTTAACACTCCCCTGGGTTATTCTGGGTGGTTAACACTCCACTGGGTTATTCTGGGTGGTTAACACTTCCCTGGGTTATCCTGGGTGGTTAACACTCCCCTTGGTTATCCTGGGTGGTTAACACTCCCCTGGGTTATCCTGGGTGGTTAACACTCCCCTGGGGGTTTTCCCCGGGTGGTTAACAAATTCCATGGGTTTTCCTGGTTGGTTAAACATCCCCTGGGTTTATCCTGGGGTGGTTAACACTCCCCTGGGTTATCCTGGGTGGTTTTTTTCCCCTCCCCCCGGGTTATTCTGGGTGGTTAACACTCCCCTGGGGTTATCCTGGGTGGTTAAATCCCCTGGGTTTATCTGGGTGGTTAAACACTCCCCTGGGTTATTCCTGGGTGGTTTTAAAACTCCCCTGGGTTATTCTGGGTGGTTAACACTCCCCTGGGTTTTTTTTGGGGTGGGTTAACACTCCCCTTGGGTTTATCCTGGGTGGTTAACACTCCCCTGGGGTTATCCTGGGGGGGTTAAACACTCCCCCCGGGGTTATCCTGGGTGGTTAAAATATAAACAACAATCCCCTGGGGTATATCTGGGATGGTTTTAAAAAAACCAACTCCCCTGGGTTTATTTTCCTGGGTGGGTGGATAACAATTCCTCTTGGGTTTACCTGGGGTGGATTTAAAACAACTCCTCTGAGTTTATCCCCTTGGCGGTTGGGTTTAAGGGGAAACTCCCCTGGGGGTTGATCCTGGGTGATTAAAACCACTTTCCCTGGGGTTATTCTGGGTGGGGTTTTTTTCGGCTCCCCTGCGGGTGCTTTAAAATTTCTACTTCCCCTGGGGTTGGCTATCCATACCCTGGGTTTCCCTGGGGGTGGTGACCCCACTCCCCTGGGTGTGCTAAAAAACCCCTCCCCTGGGTTATCTCCTGGGAATGGGTTTAAACCCACTCCCCCTGGGGTGGGCTTAAATAAACAACTTTTCCCCTGTGTAATCCTGGGGTGGCTACAACACTCCCCTGGGTTTATCACTGGGTGGGCTATATCACTTCCCCATGGGTTTATTCCTGGGGGGTGGGCTTAAAACCACTCCCATGGGTTATCAAGGGTTTGTCCTAACAACCTCCCCCTGGGTTTCCTGAGTGGGCTAACATTTCCCCTGGGGTTTACCTGGGTGGGCTAAAAAAACCCCACTCCCCTGCGTTATTTTCTGGTGTTATGGGGCTAAACAAAACTTCCACAGGTTATTCCCTGGGAACAAAGCTAACAATTCCCCTGGGATTACCTTGGGTGGCTAAACATTTTCCATTGGGTTATCCTAGGACAGCTAAAAACACCCTTCCCTAGGGTTATTATCCGGGGTGGTCTAAACACTTTTCCCTGGTTATTCCTTGGGGTGATTAAAACCTATTTCCCTGGGTTATCCTCTGGTGGTTAAACCACTCCTCTGAGTTATTCCTGGGGTGGGTAAGGGACTCCCCATGGGGTTTTATTCCTGGTGATTAACACTTCCCTGGGTTATTAGCGGTGGTAAACCACTCCCCTGAGGTTTATCCTTGGGGGGTGGGCTAATAAAACTCTTCCCCTCGGGGGTTTATTTCTAGGTAGCTAAACAACTCCCCTGGGGTTCCCTGGGGGGGGGGCTAAATTTACCCCGGGTTTAGAAAAACAGGCCAGCCATTCCTATTTTTTATCTTATCTTTACCCTAAACCCGCCCGCCCACCCCTCCAAACAAAGGTGTTTTCTCTTTGAAAAAACTTAAAAGGGCATAAAAAAAAAACTGGGCAGCATTAACGTCTGGATCTCATGATGGGATTTTTCAAGTGGAAGATTTTTTATTCCAAAGAGGGGATCTGAAGGGGCCAATTATGTGGTTTCATTATTAAGGTGAAAGGGAGAGAGTAAGGGAGTACAGGGGAGGGAGGATAAAGGGGAAAGAGGGGACAGCCGAGGGGGAATGGGGAGGGGGAAGGGGAGAGAGAGGGGGGACAGGGAGGGGAAGGGAAGGAGGGGGCAGGGAGGGAAGGGGGGAAGAGGTGGGGGTGGGGTGGGGGGGGAGGGGGGGACTATTATCGAAATAGGGGAGGAAGAGAACAGGGAAGGGATGAGAAGTGGAACCTAGTTTGGAGGGGTAAGGGGAGGTGGAACAGGGAAAGGGGAGGGGACTAGGGAAAGGGAGGAGGGAGGAAGAACCCAGGGAACAAAAGGGGTGGACTTAGTGAAAAGGGTAGGAGAGGGGGAGGACAGGGAGAGAGGGGGGGAGAGGGGGGGGGGAACTAGTTGAAGGGGGAGGAGGAGGGAAAGGGGAGGAAGGGGGTTGACAGGGAAGGGGAGTACTAGTGTAAGGGGGAAGGGGGTGGGAGAGGGGGGGGGTACCAGGAAAAGGGGGGACTAGTGGAAGGGAGGGAGAGGACATAGGGAGGGGAGACTAGTGGGATGGGAGGGAGAGACAGGGAAAAAGGGGGAGGGGGGAAGACTAGTGAAGGGGAGGAAGAAGGGGGGGGGAAACAGGGAAAGGGGAAGACTAGGTGAGGGATGGGAGAAGGAGGACAGGGGAAGGGGGGAGGGGTGGTGGGGTGGGGTACTAGTGATGGAGGGAAGGAGGAGGGACAGGGAAAAAGGATTGAAGCTGTGAAGGGGAGGGAGAGGGGTCAGGGAAGGGGAGGGGGACTAGTGCGGGGGAGGGGAGAGACAGGGGTAGGGGAGGACTAAATGGATGGGGAGGGAGGAAGAGGGACATGGAAAGGGCGGAGGTCTTTAGTTGGGAGGAGGAGGGAGGCGGAACATGGGAAGGGTGTCTAGTGAAGGGAAGGAAGAGGGGGAACAGGGAAGGGGGGAGGGGGGGGGGGGGGTACTAGTGAAGGGAAGGAGAGGGACAAGGGAGGAAAAGGGAGGGGGGGACTAGTGAATGGGAGGGAGGAGACAGGGAAGGGGGAGGACTAGTGAAAGGGAGGGAGAGACAGGGAAGGGTTAGACTAGTGGGAAAGGGGAGGAGGAGGGGTGGACCAGGGGAAAGGGGAGGGGAGAGGGCGGGGACTAGGTGAATAAGGTTAGGAGAGGGATTAGGGGAGGGGAAGAAGAAAAGGAGAGGGGTACTTTAGGTGAAGGGAGGGGGAGGGGGGAACAATGCGAAAGGGGAGGGGACTAGTGAAGGGAGGAGATAATTTAAATACAGGGGAGGGCAGGGGAGGGGAGGGGGACTTAGTGGAAAGGGAAGAAAGAGGGGACAGGGGGAAAGGGGGAGAGACTTAGTTGAAGGGAAGGGTGAGGACAAGGGGAAAAAGGGGGAGGACTAAAGTGAAAGGGGGAGGAGGAGAGGGGACAGGGAAGGGGGGGGTGGGGGAGAACAGTGATAAGGGAGGAAGAGTAACAGGGACTGCTCCGGGGGAGACTAGTTTGAAAGGGAGGAAGATGAACTGGGAAGGGGGAGAGGGGGGGGATTAGTGATAGGGGAAGGGGAGAAGAAGAGGGGTACAGGGAAAGGGAGGGGGGGGGGGTGGGACGGGGGGACTAGTTGTGGGAAGGGAGGAGGAGGGGTGACAGGGGGAAAAGGGAGGGGTGGGGGGACTAGTGAAGGGGGGAGGAGAGATTATGGGAGGGTGAAGGGGGAAAATTAAGGACCGCTGGTGCAAGAGGGGGAAAAGGGAGCCAGGAGGGGGAAGGAAGGGAGAGGAAAGAAATTAATGGAATGGGTGGAGGAGGGAATGAGATGGGAGAGGGAAGTTTGATGTTAGATTAATGTTCAGCAAATCCAGCATGCAAAAAGCTTTGTAGTACAGGACTCGCTGGGAACTTTCACTTTCCTTAAAAATTTTTCAATCAAAAAAAAAAATATGAAACCACATTTTTGATGGCACATCATTCACATTAAAAAACCTTGCAAACTTTTGCGCACCCACTTCCACCGGGACCGCGTTACACACAAACACACACCCACACACCCCACACCACACACCACACCACCCCACCACACCCCCACCACACAACACCACCAACCCACAACCCACACCAACACACCACGCCCACCCACAAACACACAACGCACACAACCAAACACCAGGGGGGGACCCCCCAACACACCCTCCCCCCACCACCACAACACCACAAATCCACACCCACCCCACAACACGCCAACCCACGCACCACGGCACCACAACCACCACATTTTACACCACACACACCCAACCCCACACCCAACACACCCCCACACCCACCACCCCCACACACAGGGACACACACAAAACTGGGGACAACCCACCAACCACACCCCACCCCACAACAACCCCCCACTCCCCCACACACCCCACACCGCACTCAACCAACACCCACCCCACACCACAGGGTCTCCCCACCCACCAAACATAAACAACACACCACACCACCACCAACCACAAACACCACACACCTCCCCAACCCACACACACACACCCCAACACACCAACCAACCCCACCACACCACCCAACACACACCAACGCACACCACCACCCACACACCCAACAGGGGGGAGGGTACACACCATCAACCACCCCAAACACCCACACACACACCACACAGGGACACACCAACAAACTCACCCAAACCAAACCACACCACACCACAACAAAAACACCCAACAACCCCCACACCACCTCACCCCACACCACTCCCACAATCGGCCCACCACACAGGGGGAACAACACACAACCCACAACCCACTCCACACCCACCACACCCACGGGGCACACGCCACCAACACAAACTACCACACCACCAACAACCACCACCACCCCACACCAAAACCTCACACCAACCACTCCACACACAACTACACCACACACCAACACCCAACCCACCAACACACAAACCAACCAACAACAACCAACAACCAACACCACCCCAACACGGCCAACACGCCCACCACCCACAACATACCATTACACCCCCACCAAAACCCACCACCACACCAAAAACACCCCCCCCACCCACACACCAACACCCCCAAACCCACACACACACACCAACACCCATTTTTTACCCAAACCCCACTCCACCACACCACAAAACCCCACACACCCACACACAAAAAACAACCCCACACACACAAACCACCACACACACCCAACCCACACCCCACCCACACCCCCACCTCACCACCCACACATCCACACACCCGCCCCACACCACACACACGCACCCACAACAGCCACACATTTAACCCACAAACACCACCCACCACCACAAACCATCACCACAACACCACACACCCCACAACACAACACTCACACACATCACCACAACCCCCCCACCACACAACTACCCACAACAACCACCACACAAACCCACCCACACCCCCCCACCACCACTACCACACACACAACCCAAATACGCCACCAACCAACCAAGGAGGGGTGACCAGGAGCTATGGATATCAAAACCTTGGGGGCAAACCACCACAAATTTAGGGTGAAGTACACCTCACACCAACAGGCAGTTTTGACTTTGGTTCCCAGATGGGGACCTTTACTCTCAGCTTGGGACTCAGAGGGGGTCACCTCACCAACTTAAAGCAACCATTGTGGGGAACAAACGTTTTACCAAACAAGCCCAGGACGGGGGGGGGACTAATTCATTAAACAAGGTAGATTTCAGGGTTTAATTTCTTCTGGACTTTCTCCCACTTGTCAAGACACTTGGGGGGACGGGGGGGCAACAATTCTTTCAAGTTCAACACTGTTGACTGCAAAAATTTAAATAATGTTTACTACCTAACAATTTCTAACACACCAAGGGGGCAAGGGAAGAAATTTCTAAAGGGAGAGAACGGGTAGTCATTCCTCTACAAAGGGGGATACAGTAAAATATTTATACGGTCACTTTTCAACACCAGTTTTACATTATAACCACTCTCTAATTTTTTACCCCTTTCTCCCTATTGGGTAAGAGGTGAGGGGGCAGGTTTAGCCCCCAGGAAAATGGGGAGGAAACTTACAATAACCAGGTTGGGTGGAGTGGCTTAGAGGGGGCAGGTAGCCAGGAACTGGGAGGGAATCTTACAAAAAACCCAGGTGGGTGGGGTGAGAGCTAAAGAGGGGCAGGTATAGCCAAGGGGGAACTGGAGGAAAACTTTATTAAACAAATAACCCAAGTGGGGTGAGAAGCTTAGGGGCACAGGGTAAGCCAGGAGGAAAAAAAACTGGAGATAACTTACAAATAACCCAGGTTGGGTGAGAAGCTTAGGGAGGGGCAAAGGTAGGGCCAGAAACTTGGGGACGAAACTTTTACATAAACCCCAAGTGGGGTTGGGAGAGCTAAGAGGCCAGGTAGCCAGGGAAATAAAACTGGATGAACTTTTTACAATAACCCCAGGTGGGTGGGGGGGAGTAGGCTTTTTCACCAAGGGTTAAGCCCAGGGGAATTGGAGTGGGAAAACTTACAATAAACCCCAAGTGGGTGAGGGAAATTACTAGAGGGCAGGGTAGGCCAGGGAAAAACTGGAAGAACTTTACAATTAACCCAGGTTTGGGTGAGACGCTTTTCCCACAGGTAACGCCAGGGGGGGAAACTGGAGAACTTTACATTTAAACCCAGGGGGTGGGGTGAGAGGCTAGAGGGCAGGTTAGCCAGGGAAACTTGGGTGAGGAAAAACTTTTTTTACCAAAATTAAATCCAAGTGTGGGTTTGGAGGAGGTAGAGGGGCAGGTAGCCAGGGGATTAACTGGGAAAATACTATTACATTAACCCCAGGGTGTGGGTTGACGAAGCTAGAAGGCAGGTAGCCAGGAAATAGGAGAAACCTTACAATAAACCCCCAAGTGGGGATTTTGGTAGTGAGCCTGTCTAGAGGCAGGGTAGCCCCAGGAACCTGGACGCAATAAACCTTTACAATAACCCAGGTTGGGTGAAGTGCATTTCAAAACAGGTGCCAGGAATGGAGAACTTACAATTTAACCAAAGTGGGGGTGGGAGGAAGCTTGGAGGGGCAGTGTAAAGGCCCCAGTGAAAAGTCTGGGGGAAAGAACTTTGTAACAATTAACCAAGGTGGGTGGGGAGGCTTCCCACAGGTAGGGCCAGAGGAAACATGGGGAGGAATTTACCAATAAAAAACCCCAGGGTGGGGGGGTGAGAGCTACAGGCAGGTAGCCAGAAACTGGAGAGAACTCTTTACAAATAAAAAAACCCCAGGGTGGGGGGTGGAGAGTTTCACAGGTAGGCCGGAACTGGTAGGAAATCCTTTTTAACAATTAACCCAAAGTGGTTGGGTTTGGAGAGCTAGAAGGGCAGGTTCAGCCAGGAAAAAAAAACTGGTGGGAACTTAACAAATAACCAGGGGGTGGGTGAAGGGGTAGGGGGAGCTTCACCAGGTAGCCAGGGAAAAAACTTGGAGAAGGAAAACTTGTATAAAACAATAAACCCAGGTGGGTGGAGGAGCTAAAGGCAAGGTAGGCCAGGAAAAAACTGGAGGAACCTTACAATAAAAACCCCCAGGTGGGGTGGGAGAAAGCTTCACAGGTATAGCCCAGGAACTAGAGAAACTTACCAATAACCCAGGTTTGGGTGAGTGAGGAAACAGGCTTTCCACCAGGTAGCCAAGAAAACTAGAGGGGAATTTACAATAAACCAGGTGGTTGAGGAGCTAGAGGCAGGTGGTTAGCCAAGGGAAAAACTGGGAGGAACTTTCTACTTTACAATTTATACCCAGGTGGGTAGGAGAGGCTTCCTCAGGTAGGGCCAGGGAACTAGAGAAACACTACAAATATAAAAACCCAGGGTGGGTGAGGTAGGCTAGAGTTGCAGGTAAAGCCCAGGGAATTGGAGAGAAAGAACTTACAATAAAACCCAGGTGGGTGAGAAAGCTTTGTCCACGGGTAAAAAGGCCCAGGAAACTAGGAGAACTTATCCCAATATAACCCCATGGTGGGGTAGAGGGTAAGGCTAGGGGCAAGGTAGCCAGGTACTGGGAGAACTTTTACAATAAAAAACCCCCAAGGGTGGGTGGAAAGAAGCTTCACAGGTAGCCAGGAAACTGAGAAACTTTGTAAACAATAAAACCCAGGTGGGTGGAGGAAAGGCTAGAAGGGAGGTAGCCAGGGGGGAAAAAAAAAATGGAGAAACTTACAATAACCCAGGTGGGTGGAGGGAGCCTTTCCAACCAGGTTTAGCAGGAAAACTAGGAGAATTTTTTACCAAATAAACCCATTGTGGGGGTGGAGGAAGCTAGGGAGGCAGGTTAGGCCAGGATAAAAACTGGTGGAAAAAACTTTTACAAATAAACCCAGGGTGGGTGAGAGCTTTCACCAGGTTAGGGCCAGGAACTGGGAAATAACCTTTCATAAAACCCAGGGTGGGTGTAGAAAGCTAGAGGCAGGTAGGCCCCAGGAAAACAAATGGAAGAACTTACAATAAATAACCCAGGTGGGTGGAGAGCTTTCAACATGGTTTAGGCCCAGGAATTAAACTGGAGAAAAAAAAACTTAACAATACAAAAACCCAGGGGGAGGGATTGAGAGCTAGGGAGGCAGGTAAGGGGGTGCCCAGGGGAACTGGAGTGGGGAAACTTACAATAAACACAGGTGGGTGGGTGGGCTTCACTAGTGGTAGCCAGGGAAAACTGGAGAAAACTTTCAATAAAAACCCAGGGTTTGGTAAGGGAGCTTAAACCCTGATTTAAGGGTATACGAGAAGGTCTGCCCCATGCAAGTGGGGGCTGAGTATAAGCAAAACTTTTCTGTTCATAAAGGCCCATCCAGCACAAGGCTGTTTTTGTTATGGCCACTTGGCTTAAATATTAAATTTTCTGCTGTTAGGGCAGGCAACTTTGGCTTACATATATTTTAGTTACATTCCCAAAAAATATGATGCATTTGCCCAAAAAGTTTTAGTGGGAATAATTAGGGGTAGGGTAAAAATCGTTTTATTATCCTTTGGATATCGGTATACCCTTTGGGTGTTTATAGGTGGGATAAGGGGGGCCCTTGTACCGTTAAGTTGTTGTTTTATTAGTCCACCAGATAATACTAAACCCCCAGTACTTTGTGTGTGCGGTTACTTAATATATCACCTGGATTACCTAGCCAGGAGATTTACACGGGGTGGGAACGGGGGCTTGCCCTTGATACATTATTTTATTCAGCTCTTTTTTATAAAATCTGTTTTGCTTTAATTGGCTGTTATGAACGTTTCTTAAATTTACATACCATTGATTCCCCCCGCCCACTGGTTCTGGACAAGTGGTTTTGCTTCATTTGCATTAATTGGAATCCCAAGGGCCAACTGGTCTTTACTTTGTGGTTGCTTCATCTATTTGAATTTTTCCCAGGGGCCCAACTGGTCTGGGGAACAAGTGGTTGCCTTCATTCCATTATTAATTCCTAAAACCCCATGGTTACCTTAAACCACTGGGTTGGCTTTATTTCATAATGATCCCAGCCACCACCGGTTCCTTTTACTGTGGTTGCTTTCATCCATATTGATGCCCTGGCCCAATGGTCTTACTGTGGTTTTTTGCTTTCATTTCCATTATTAATCCCAGGGCCACTGGCGTCTTTTTTTACGTGGGTTGCTTTCATTTTATAATTAATCCCAGGGGCCATGGGTCCTTTAACCTGGTGGGGTTT
Source organism: Cherax quadricarinatus (assembly GCF_026875155.1). Classification (NCBI taxonomy): domain Eukaryota; kingdom Metazoa; phylum Arthropoda; class Malacostraca; order Decapoda; family Parastacidae; genus Cherax; species Cherax quadricarinatus. Next base: position 32,227,194 of record NC_069463.1, read on the forward strand.
GGCTCTTCCATTTCATATTATCCCAAAGCCAATTGGGTTCTTGACCAAGTGGTTGCCTTCCATCATTATTATTTCCCATCCCCCCAACTGGTATTTACTGGGGGTTTTGTTCATCATATTTGGATTCCCTAGGGCACATTGGGTTCTGGGGGGGGACCCAGTGGTTTGCTTTTCAATTCAGTTATTAAATTACCACTGCCACTGGTTGACAGGTGGTTACTTCATTAATATTAATATCCCCAAGCCACCGGTTTGGGGGGACAGTGGTTGCTTCATTTCATTATTAATCCCCCAATGTACACACTTAGGTTTTGATACAGTGGAGCTTAATCATTATTAAATTCCCCCAAGCCCCCAATGGTCTTACAGGGTAGGTTTGCTTCATTTCATATTGATTCGCATAGGGTGGGCCCCAATTGGTCTGACAGTGATGCTTTCATTCTATATAAATGCCCCCAGCACACTGGGTCTTAAACAGGTGGGTTGCTTTTCTATCATAATTAATTCCCAGGGCCCACTGGTTCCTTTACATGTGGGTTGGCTTTCATTCATATTGATTTTTCCCCAGCCCAACTGGGTTTTTTGGGGGACAGTGGTGTTGCTTTTCATTTTCAATTGGATTCCCCAAAGGCCAACTGGTTTATGGGGCAAAGGGTGGTTGCTATTTCAATTATATTAATCCCAGGCACTGGGGGTTCTGGGACCAGTGTGGTTGAGGCTTTCATTTTCCATATTGATCCCAGCCCCCCACACCTTGTCTTGACAGTGGGTTTGCTTTGTCTCCCATATTTGTTCCCCAGCCCCCAAACTGGGGGTCTTGACTGGTAGGTTTGCTTAATTTTCATTTGGATCCAGCCCCTGGGGTCTGGGGGGACAGTGGGTTTGGCCTTTAATTCATATTTAATCCTAACAACCCCACTGGTGGTCTACAAACCACTGGGGTTTTGCTTCATCCATATTGAAATTTCCCAGGGCCACTGGGGTCTGGACATTTGGTTTTGCTTTTCATTTTCATATTGAATTCCCAGCAATGGTCTAACACTGGTTGGCTTTACATCATAAATTTGATCCCATGGGGGCCAACGTGGTTTTGGGACAGGGGTTTTTGCTTCATCATACTTGATTCCCTGGATCCCACTGGTTTCTAATACTTCTGGGGGTTGCTTTTTCATTCATAATTTGGATCCAAATGTGGCCCCATGGTTTCTGACCCCAGTGGGTTGCTTCATCATTTACTTTTGGATCCCAGACACTGGGTTACTGGGCAGTGGATGGGCTTCAATCATAATTGAATTTCACCCAGGCCACTGGGTTCTGAACCCAGTGTTGCCTTCATCATATTTGGACTTCCCAGGGGCCACTGGTTTCTTTGGGGGGACCCAGTTGATTGCTTTCAATCTATATTGATTTCCCAAGCCCCCAGGCCCCATGGTTCTGGGGGACAGTGATTGCGTCAATCATATTAACCCCAGGGGACCCCCCACTGGTCTTGGGCAGTGGTTTTTGGCTTTTCCAATCCATATTTGATCCCAGCCCACTGGTTTTGTTCTGGCATGTAGGGGCTGCTTTTCATTCCAATATTTTGATCTTCAGCCAACTGGGGGTGGTGTCTTGGGGGGACCAGTGGTCCAGTGGTTATGCTTTTCCATTTTCCATATTGATCCCCAGGTCCCAACTGGGTCTCGGCACTGGGGTTGTTTCTCATATTGATCCAAGCCACTGGTCTTACAGTGGTTGCTTCATCATATTGATCCCAGCCCTGGTCTCGCAGTGGTTGCTTCATCATATTGATCGCAGCCACTGGTCTTACAGTGGTTGCTTCATCATAATGATCCCAGCCACTTGTCTTACAGTGGTTGCTGCATCATATTGATCCCAGCCACTGGTCTGGCAGTGGTTGCTTCATCATATTGATCCCAGCCACTGGTCTTACAGTGGTTGCTTCATCATAATGATCCAAGCCACTGGTGTGGCCGTGGTTGCTTCATCATACTGATCCCAGCCACTGGTCTTACAGTGGTTGCTTCATCATAATGATCCCAGCCACTGGTCTTACAGTGGTTGCTTCATCATATTGATCCCAGCCACTGGTCTTACAGTGGTTGCTTCATCATAATGATCCCAGCCACTGGTCTGGCAGTGGTTGCTTCATCATAATGATCCCAGCCACTGGTCTTACAGTGGTTGCTTCATCATATTGATCCCAGCCACTGGTCTGGCCGTGGTTGCTTCATCATATTGATCCCAGCCACTGGTCTTACAGTGGTTGCTTCATCATATTGATCCCAGCCACTGGTCTGGCCGTGGTTGCTTCATCATATTGATCCCAGCCACTGGTCTTACAGTGGTTGCTTCATCATATTGATCCCAGCCACTGGTCTGGCAGTGGTTGCTTCATCATATTGGTCCCAGCCACTGGTCTTACAGTGGTTGCTTCATCATAATGATCCCAGCCACTGGTCTGGCCGTGGTTGCTTCATCATATTGATCCCAGCCACTGGTCTTACAGTGGTTGCTTCATCATATTGATCCCAGCCACTGGTCTGACAGTGGTTGCTTCATCATATTGATCCCAGCCACTGGTCTGACAGTGGTTGCTTCATCATATTGATCCCAGCCACTGGTCTGACAGAGGTTGCTTCATCATATTGATCCCAGCCACTGAACTGATAGTGGTTGCTTCATCATATTGATCCCAGCCACTGGTCTGACAGTGGTTGCTTCATCATTTTTGATCCCAGCCACTGGACTGACAGTGGTTGCTTCATCATAATGATCCCAGCCACTGGTCTGACAGTGGTTGCTTCATCATATTGATCCCAGCCACTGGTCTGACGTGGTTGCTTCATCATATTGATCCCAGCCACTGGTTGACAGTGGTTGCTTCATCATAATGATCCCAGCGACTGGTCTGACAGTGGTTGCTTCATCATATTGATCCCAGCCACTGGTCTGACAGTGGTTGCTTCATCATATTGATCCCAGCCACTGGACTGACAGTGGTTGCTTCATCATAATGATCCCAGCCACTGGTCTGACAGTGGTTGCTTCATGATATTGATTCCAGCCACTGGTCTGACAGAGGTTGCTTCATCATATTGATCCCAGCCACTGGTCTGACAGTGGTTGCTTCATGATATGATTCCAGCCACTGGTCTGACAGAGTGGTTGCTTCATCATATTGATCCAGCCACTGGTCTGACAGTGGTTGCTTCATCATATGATCCCAGCCACTGGTCTGACAGTGGTTGCTCATGATATTGATTCCAGCCCCTGGTCTGAAAAGAGGTTGCTTTATCATTTTTGATCCCGCCATGGTCTGGCAGTGGGGGGGGCTTCTCATATTGATCCCAGAAACTGGTCTGCAGTGGTTGCTTCATCTATTGATCCCAGTCACTGGTCTGACAGTGGTTGCTTCATTTATATTGATCCCAGCCACTGGATGACAGTGGTTGCTTCATATATTGATCCCAGCCACTGGTCTGACAGTGGTTGCTTCATCATATTGATCCCAGCCCCTGGACTGACAGTGGTTTCTTCTTCATATTGATCCCGCCCTGGTTTGACAGTGGTTGCTTCATCATATTGATCCCAGCCACTGGGACTTACAGTGGTTGCTTCATCTTTAATGATCCCCGCCACTGGTCTTGCAGGGGATGCTTCATCATAATGATTCAGCCCCTGGTCTGGCAGTGGTTCCTTCATCATAATGATCCCAGCCATGGTCTGGCATGGGTTGCTTCTCATAATGATCCCAGCTACTGGTCTGGCAGTGGTGCTTCATCATAATGAACCCAGCCCCTGGTTGACAGTGGTTTCTTCATCATAATGATCCAGCCCCTGGTTTTTGGCAGTGGTTTGCTTCATCATAATGATCCCAGCCACTGGTCTGGCAGTGGTTCCTTCATCATAATGATCCCAGCCACTGGTCTGGCAGTGGTTGCTTCATCATAATGATCCCAGCCACTGGTCTGGCAGTGGTTGCTTCATCATAATGATCCCAGCCACTGGTCTGGCAGTGGTTCCTTCATCATAATGATCCCAAAACCCCCTGGTCTGGCATGGTTGCTTCATCAAATGTCCCCGCCAGGTCTGGCAGTGGTTGCTTCATCATAATGATCCCACCATGGTTGGCTGGTTGCTTCA